>JAAFCE010001963.1:4921473-4939388 GCA_013389805.1 Trigoniulus corallinus | reverse complement strand
AAAAAAAAAACCGGGGGTAAAGCAAAGGTGAGGGTATAAAAGAGCAAAAGGAGGGGGTAGATAAAGACAGATACCGAAACACACTCCAAATATAGAATTGAGGGCTATCCAACAAAGACCCAAACATTTCAGTATTAAACGTGAAGCGGGGGCGGAGGAAAGAAAAGCACCTCTGTGGGCGCAACCACACCTACCCTTTTTGCCTTTATCCTTTTTAAAAGAGAAACAAAAAAAGGGGGGATAACAACAATGGCGGATTCAATACGAAATTTGTTGAAAGAGTTCGACATGAAATCGTCTTTCTATTAATACATCCTCCTTAAAATCTATCACTGAACAGGACATCCTCTGATGACTGGATATAATCGGCTTTTCATTCTCCTTATGCACCCCTCTTCTGTCGGGACACTACTATCCATCTAAGAGAAAGGGATGAGGGAGAGAAAGGGGGGGTACGTGTCCTCTCTACGTTAAAACAACCCAGGTTTTGTATTTTTTTTTTTTTGTTTAAATATGCGTACTCACGGCAGGAGTACTTACCTACCTGGGGCTGGAGCCAGTAAGAGAGAGAGAGAGAGAGCGAGAGAACACTAATACACGACAGGTGGCGTACAAGGCAGGAAGGGGATGATAGGAGGGGGTAGACCCTTACTCACTCACATCCATGAAAAGAGCCCATTCAAGAGAACCGTATTTTTCGCATCTTTCGTCTCCTCCTCCTCCATCTACTTCCATTCACATCCGGAATCGGTAAACTCATAAGTAGTCGTACAATTTTTACCGAAAATTTACCCAAGAAGCCATATTTAGACACTGGGGTAGGGGGGTAAGGTGAGGACAAGGAGTACAAAACAGTGTGTGCACATGGATAGAGTAGGGAACCTAGCAGAATGAGAAAGAAAGAAGAAAAGGTGGATGATGATAACAATGGATAGCCCTAAAGAAAGAAAGGTGTAATAAGAGTGTGTAAGGTGAAAGGAGGTCACAGGACAAGGGGGCTCTCACTCTCTTGCAAGCTGGAGATTCGGTTGATATCCCTTCTGCATCTCCTCCTCTAAATTCTACACGGTTTTGTTATCCCTACGGATATCCATTCTCCCCCTTCAACCTTCTTCCGTTTCTTTACATTTTCTTACCTACTCAGGGGTACAGTAAGACCCTGGTTGTTTCTCTTTACCAAATTTACAACATTTAATACATTTACTCCACACAACGCAAATAAAATAATTGTGCAACACGTGTGTGTGTGTGTATGGAGCAGGGCAGGGGTGGAGGGTAGGAGAGATGCCAGTCACATCCGTCCTGGGAACAACGGCAACAACGCCTTCAAGAACCAACTTCCGTTGCCGTGTAGACACGCTATGATACATTTAGAATGCACTAATCCGTAACACTACAACAAAAAGCAACAAATAAGGATGGGAGAAGGGAGACCTCAACCACTTCCGCTCCCCTTTTAACTCCACCCTCACTTCCAATAAAAGATCACCTTGAGTCTGACCAAGCACCCACAGGTTGCATTGTGGCACCACTCATCATCTCCACCCTCCTCTGCCATTAACCATTGCACCAGCCTGAGCCAATTTACGCAACCTTCCTCCCTTTCAGAGAGCGCCTTCTACATCTCAATGCCAGATTTCGGCCAAACGATCCTAGAACTTCGAGGAGACCTTGGGAATTATTCAAGCCTAATTTTGGGTTGTTATTGTTGTTTATTGGTGTTTTAGAGGCCCTTCAACTACAAAAGGTCATTAGAGCCCTGTCCACAGCATAGTTCTTATGCAGAGGCTGCACAGACACTACACTAATGCGACGATTTTTGGGTATTAGCAGTAACCAGTTTTCCCAAGCGGCCACCCATGTCAGTACTAGCTGGGATTGCGCTGCTTAACTTCAGTGATCAGACGAGAACTGGTGTGTCCAACGCAACTCGCCGCTCCCCACCCATGTCAGTACTAGCTGGGGTTGCGTTGCTTAACTTCAGTGATCGGACGAGAACTGTTGTGTCCAACGCAATCTTGTATCGAATCTGGAACCAGTGACTCAGTAGTGGAGTACGCTACCCTCTGCCCCAAGAACTCCTTAAAAATAAGCAACAATCTGTGTTGGTCATTTCGTCATTAAGTGCGCCACCTGTCAGACATCGCCAGCGTAGGCCAACGGTCCCCGCTAATTTTGGGAATCGAAAACTATTGAAGAATCCACCTGTGTGGGGGAGAGCTCCGTCCTGAACTGCAGCGTCAGTGGTTCAAAGTTCGATTATGATGATTAGTCATCCACATGTAAAACGATCCTCACTACAAAAGAAACTCCTAACCGTTTTCGGGTCGGGTACCCATCTTGTCCCTCTGAATGGGCACAAGGGGGATATACTGGATGGCGTTTCCACAGCCGGTTGCCGACCAAAGCTGCAGTCCAATCCCTATGCTTATTTATCGTCGGTCTACTGCTCGTTGGGGCACTCCACCAACACCAAGGGGGATGGGGTGAGAAAGAGCTCTTACACCTGGAAATTTTGCCTCATCCTCCCGTTGCATAGTAGAGGGTTCTTTTACGTACTTATCATCCGAAGGAAGACCGGGGCCTCTCTCTCTCTCGCCCGAAAGAATCGAACCTGGAACCCTGGCGCAGTAAATCAAACACGCTACCTACTGCACCGCGGAGGCAAGAGCCCTACAAGAACCTTCACTACCATCATCATCATACCCTTATCCCGCCTTGTAGCAGGTTGGGATCTGTGGGCTCCACTGAACATGCTCTAACAGGAGGTACCCCAGCCAGGCATTTAGAATCCGCAGGAAATTATGGCTAAGTTGTCTGTGGGGGGATACTGGCCTACCCCACTACAAGAACCCTCACTACATGGAGTAAAATATATGTGTAGTTCTGTAGGTGTAGGACTTCGTCCCTTCTGGCGTCGCGTCGATGGAGGAACAGTGCCCCAACACATCAAAATAAGCAGACGATAAGTAATCATAGCAGCCGGCTAATAGGGCCTACCGTCCAACAGATCCCCCATGAGTCCTAATTGGACTAAAAGTCCTCGTCACCCTGAAACCGGGACATTCACTTCTTTTGTCTAATGGTTCTTCCTAAAGCTTCTTCTGCAGAATCATTTCCTGTTAACGCCACCTGCTGCTCACTTCCACAAACAGCATGCCACCACAAGTGCCACTACCTATAGTCAACCGTGCATCATCCAGGGATGCTGAGGTCCTCCATCAAGATCTGTAAAAAGGGGTGACAGGGAGGAAAGACCTATAAGGGCCACTCAACTGCGATAGCTATTTAAGAACCGCCTATAATACTTACAAATATGTTCCTCCCAAAAGCTTAACCTCGCCCGACCTCAGGGCAGTGAACTCCAGTCAATCACCTTAAATTTTACACCATATCAGGAAAAAGGGCCTACCTGAAGACACTGACGGGAGAATTCTGGGTGGCGGGTATGAAGAGTTCATGAACACAAGATAGAACAGATGTGCCCTCTTTTTTCTGTTTGGTCGAAGGACGAGGGCTTCTTTCAATTTCTTAGCCGGGCCCAGAACCTCCTCTTTAGATTACGGTATAGGCCGCCTGCAAGGACCAACACTACCACCATCACATATGGTGAATGTAAGAGTTCAAAAAAGGGCAGTAGAGGGAGGGAAGAAGGGATGGTAAGAAGAAGGCCACTGGTATGGCAGTAAGGGGGAGGAGGAAGGGTGTTCCTTAATATTAGGGTGAGTTGAATGGCACCTGCTTTCTCAGGTCATTTCTATCTGCAACCATGTAAGACTAATCACCTCCGGTCCGTCGTCATTCACCCCCCACTATCACCACCCTTTCTACTGCCCTTCTCTGGTCGACCTTGTGCCTCAATTTCTTGAACGTTAACGCGCACGCGCCAGTATTAGACATTGGTCAGACATTTTACGACACTTGCCAATGCAATCTGGCTACTGTTGATCGTCTGCCATTAAAGAAGAGGGGGAACTGAGGGTAGGAGAGGGCCATAATGATGATGAGGAGTACAGAAAGTACACAGGCATGTATTGAAAGAGATGATGGATAAGGGGGGTGAGGGTGTAGGTGGCGTAAGGGTAAAGAGAGGTAAAAGGACAATATAAGCATTTAAATTTCTCCTTCACTTTTCAGGCTAGTCTCTCTTTCTTGTCCCATTTCGCCCTCTTCTGACCATCACCCTCATTCATGTCACCACCAAACCCCCTTCTCACTCCCTTTCTCTCTCTCTGGAGTCTTGAAAGGTCCTAATAAAAACTGCTCACCCACCACCTGTGCATTCTCGTCTTAAATGCAAAAAAAAAGACGTTGTGAAGTCGTGGGGAGAAGGGGTGCTCAGTGGTGCTTGTGTGCGTATGACCAGTCCACTAACAGGTCACCTTACCAATAGAGAAATTAATGGAGGAGTAAAGTCCGAAATGCGACTGAAGGGATGCTGGAAGAGGAGTAAGGGGGGGGGGGGGGGGAGGGGGGGAAGGGGAAAAAAAAGGGGGGAAAAAGGCCCAAAGGGGGAGGAGGGGGGGGGGGGAGGGGGGGAAGGGGGGGGGGGGGAGAGAGAGGGGTCACTGGAAAAAATTTGTGAAAATGCAAACCACTCACCGAGAAACGGCGGGAAAGAGATGAAGAAGGGAGAGGAGGGTGTTAAGACAACCAATGGATGGAGAGGGTAAGGGGGAAACGAGGGGTAAATGGAAAAGGGAGTGGGCCACTGTATAAGAAGGAAGACGGCAGGGCAGGATGGGGGGAGGGTGTTAAACCAAGAGAGTAAAATATCTTAAAGCTATGATTTAGAGTGCTTTGGGATACCCATTCAGAGACCTTACTGACATCAACAGATGGGACGCTTCTATGGTCTCCACTCTCTCAGTATTCACCTGATCTCAAAAATGAAATGGATGAAAGAAAAATGGGCTCAGCAAGGGAAGAGGAGAAGGGCAAGGGTGTCGAAATAACTAATACAACATAAGGTACGTGGAGAGAGTGAGTGGAGGGGGGGAGAGAGAAAAGAGAAGACAAGAAAAACAGGGATTGTCAAAAGCAAGGGAACAAGGCAGCTTTTCGGGGTTCCCTTAAAGACAGCAGCAGTAACGTTTCATCACAAATAGTAGAGACAGAGAAAACCTGTGGGCCCAACAATGTTCGGAGAAGGGGAAAGGGGGGAGGGCAGCAGCTAGAGAAAAAGGACTGGGAACAGAAAAGAGACACAGACAGGACGGGGAACAAGGAACACTACTGAGTACTATTTCTAAAAACCTTAGGTACACAGCAACTAAGACTAAAACCTTTCTTAGGTGCAACAACTAAGGAGGGAGGGAGGTAGGAAAGGAAGAAGGGGAAGAAAGCACTACAAGCTCTAAGATGACCCACAACATTCCCGCCAAAAATCTGGAGTAAACAACATCCAAAAAAAAAGGCAACGAAATGGTGCTTTTAACAACGGCCCTATCAACTAGGTTAAAAAGAATGAGGCAGATAGACAGGTGTAGAGTAAGGACAAAACAAGCTCAACGTGTCACCTGTCAGGTGTTCCAATCACCCAATCAAACCATAAAATTTCTTTGGGACCTAAGCAGAGATGGAAATCTGTAAAAAAAACAGGCAAAAATATGTGTCGCCACAAGATACCAAACTGTAGGTCAACATCAACATGAAAATTGACCTACACGAGTCCGGGGGCCAGCAGGAACAGCACAGCAAAGGGAAGAGAAAGGAACACAAGCGGGGAGGGTGGTGAAAGTGTCAAGCCCCAAACGATGACCCAGTTACACCCGAAAGTGGCAAAAGGGGGCTAAAATCTTAGGTTCTTGGGGAAAGGGGGGGGTGAATGAAAGTATGGAGATGGGGTGAGGGAGTGGCACAAGAAAATGTAATGGGACTGAAAAGGAAAACATCTGTCGGAAGTGTTTTTTAAGACAACTAATCGTATGATCACAAGAGGGGGGGGGGTAAGGGGGTTGAGGGGGGGCTAAGGGTGTTGAGGGAGGGGACAAGTGACATCACCTACGGCAACGATGAAGGGCGGAGTCATTGTTGGTTGAAAGAAGTGCGCAAATATGAACCTAGTAACTAACCTCAACACATTTTAGTTATTCCTCGGAAATTCGTGAACTCCTTACGGGTTCACTGTAGCACCCGTTGACAGGTGCTCGGGACGGCACTGTTCCGACAAAAATAAAAGACCAATTCCATTAAAAATCCAGGAAAAATATTAACACCAACATTTGGTCATCACGACGAAAATGGTGACCAACATCAAAACGACGGATTTCTACTGCTTACCTACTACTGAACATCGCAATTGCAGCCCCGCGATCTTAACCATTCTTCACCTCCATTCAGTAGCCACTACCCAAGTGTCCACTATTCTCCTATTCAACGACTGTTTTCCTATGTCCAGCAGGGGGCTATTTCTCTTTTTTTTTCATTTATTTAAGGAATTATTTTAGGATTTTTTCAACACTGAAGAAAAGGATTTGTTTATCAGAAACTGAAGAATTTGGATAAGAACCTCACAAAGGGGATTATAGTAAAGCCACTAACAGGGTAGCCTGGTCATTCTCTACAGTAACGGGACAGTGATGCCTGCGGTCCGGCAAAGTCCTGTCTGTCAGCATTGCACGACATATTTAGGTCGTAACTAGGGCAGCCAAAAGAAGTGCCTTCCAACCTCTGATGTCAAAGAACCCTTTCTACCCCCTTACGAGTGGAACGACGGCAAATCTTCCCAAGTAAAGGAGCTCGCCCTTCACCCCTGGCGTCAAGAAAAACAATAGCCCTCAAGAAAGATATTAGCCCGACGTTAAATAAGTATCGGCTGTCAGCAGCTTACTGCCATAAACATACTGCGTCCACCAGTTCGTCTATGGATTCCGGGACGAACGGATATCCGACCTTGCTGCCAATTGGGGAAAAGGGCTAGGGTCAAGAATGCTCCTCATCCACAGCATAGTTGGATTAGTTGAATGGGTTGGGGTGTAAGCCAGGAAGCCATAACAGGATGAACCCTTAGGAGGCTGGCGGCAGGTGATGAGGAGATAGGTGAAAGGATGAAGAAGACGGTTTATTTGCAGCACCCAACGTTCTTTACCAACCACCCATGTTGGTATTGACGTGGGCTTGCGCTGCTTAACTTCAGTGATCTCACGGGAACTGGTGTGTCCAACGTCATCGTCAGAGCACGGATGGAGCATCTTAGAAACAAAAAAAATTATTGTGACTATTATTACCTTGCTTTGATCTGGGCGACTGTGCAATCGAAGACACGTCTCCATCTTCAAGGAGCACTTTTCGCCTGCTTGGGAAGTGAACCCACGTTAAGCGGCGAGGCGGCAACTTTACAATTAACACCGCTTGTTGTCGTCGTTGTCGCCGTCATCATCTTTGCCTTACGTTTACGAGGCTGCTTTGTCTGCTTCATGTAATCTAATCAGATAAAAAAAAAGGAGAGGAAAAAATATAAATAAATAATAAAAATAAACACCAACTTTAATGACGTATTTACCGATCATCGCGATGTCATTAAAACTGGTTTATTTAACGAGGGTTCTCACCATTCATACCAGGGGCAGGGTTACAACTAACGACAACTCCATCAAAATTCATCCATACACCTACGCATGCGCTCTTTCGCCACTACTGATGACCTTAAGGAAACCACAATTTACTTCATCTACCACCGAAGAAGGGTGAAAGGTTCCGGGCTACAATTCATGAGGAAATGGCAGGTTCTTTTTAGTCAAAGGTCAGCATGGGAGCGGCGAATTGCGTTGGACACACCAGTTCTCGTCTCATCACTGTAGTTAACCAGCTCAATCCCAGCTACTACTGACATGGGTGGCCGCTTGGGAAAACTGGGTACTGCTAATACCCAAAAATCGTCGCATTACTGTAGTGTCTGTGCAGTCTCTGCACTAGAATTATGCTGTGGACGGGGTTCTAATGACCTTTGTAGCTAAAGGGCCCTAAAACACCAACAAACAACAACACTAGTCAAAGGTCCAGACAGCACGCAAACGCATTTCACCTCCCCCCCCCCCCCCGCCCCAAAAATCACAAAACACCGAAATAAGAAGGAGGACGGTGCACTAAATGTCCCAAATCAGAAACGATGACGATCGCTTTCACAAAATTCCTGGGGGCGGCTGTATTGCATTGGACACACCAGTTCTCTCCTGATCACTGAAGTTAGGCAACGCAACCCTAGATTGCACTAACGTGGATGACCGCTTTGGAACACTGGGTACTACTAATATCCAAAAATCGTCCTAACAGCGTAGTGTCTGTGCAGACTCTGCATTAAAACTATGCAGTGGGCGGTGTTCTAATGACCACTGTAGTCGAGTATGTTACGCCAACGGGGTGGGGAGTCGGCCAAGCAGTCATAACAGGCCGGACCTTGTGGAGGCTGCTCAAGAGTGAGGGGGAGGTAGGAGTGAGGGATGTAGTAGAGGGCAAATTAGCCTCACCCAATGTTCCCAACCAGCGACCCATGTCAGTACTCTAGGAAGGACCTTACAACACCAACAAATCAATTAATTACAAAATGGCTATACTACCCACTGAATGATCCTACTCTCTCCGGACATCTGGACACCTAAACCAGTATCCATGACTAGTGAAAATAAACCCTAGAAACACCTACCTTACTCATCAACGCCATTCCCCCTACCCCAAAAAAACTTTGCCCTGAAAATGCAGAGGCACACGTCTAATTTTATTTGAAATGGTCATAATATAAGTAGAAGAGGGAGAGGAGGTTAGTTACCTTCATTAATTACAATAGGGTGCTAGAGAAACGCTGAAAGACCCTGTCCCCTCTTCCCCCTCAAAAAAAAAATAAAATAAAATCTGGTTCAAATTACTTGGCGCTCCACATGAATTTTATGGGCGCCGCCTACAAGACATGAGTGATGACCTTGAAGTTATTACAACTCTACCGACCATGTTTGTTTGGATGTTCAGTAAAATTTATGATCCATGTCGTAGTCCCCCCTTCCTCCTCTTTTCATTTTGGACTGTATTGTATTTTTGATGAAGCCAAAAAAAATTACAACTAGACCCTGTCCATACTTTATCACTTAATCTATTTTCTCGTCCACGTCCAGAAGTCATACAGTAACAGAATGGAATCGTGTGATTGGCCGAAATCAAGTGGCAGCAGTGGACGGTAAAGGGTATAGAAGCACGCACCAATTCACCCCACCCCCTTCACGTCTAGAGATTTCCCGCTTTGACCAGTATACCCACAAACAAAAACGACCCGAAGACACACAAGTATAGACCACATGGATCCACGAGTTCATTACCAATGAACCAGAAAAATCACACACCTAGGCTCGATCCCCGCACTCACAGCAGTGCCAAATTTAGAACTAGACCGCGAAGGAACCCTGAATGGGACCCTGCGCTATTTAAGTTTAAGCTTTAGTTTAACTGTCTGCATCCATAAAAGTTGGATGACCATTCGTCGTACCATCTTAAAGTCATTTGGCTGTCGGTCGCGTTTGGGACGTCCCACCTTCCTTTAATGTCCCAATCCATTATTTCGGTCTAGGCTCAATAAAAACCTTAATTTCGGCACTGACTCACCGGCATACAAGATAAGCATGCCGCCACAAAGGAACAAGCTACCGACTATTTCACTGAAGTAGAAGGGTGGAGGGTACATAAAGAGTCCACTAACTAGGATAAACAGAGGAGAAGCGTGCGGCCGTTTTGGCTTCACCCCTCTCCCCCCCATCCCTCGAATTTCACACCCCGTGCTGCTCGCAGGTACCTCACCTACCTCGACCACATTCACACACAAATGTCACATTCTGACCAATACCAGCCGCTATCGCGTGCCGACTCCATCTCAATACCGTATAGTGGACGATAACGACAACAGTCAAAAGACCAAACACATCCACAGAATCCCACACACCTCTGTCCTCATCAAGGACACCCTTTTACTTCCACCCCAAATGGGAGAGAGAGAGAGAGAGGAAAAAAAGGAGCCATATAATAAATACATTTTTATAGACGCGAAATAAACGTAACTATCCAACCCGAGGAGGTTCGGTGCCAACTTGCCACGTGTCAGACCGGTTTTGCATAGACAGGTTTAGCTCATTATATTGCTGCCCGGAGGACACTACAACGAGTGTGTGTGTGCGGGGTAAAAGAGGAGGAGGTAGAGGTGAAGAGTTTCGACCCACAACCCTGTCCTTCACGCCCGATAACTTCCAAACATGTGCGCGCATGCAAGTTTTATATACGGTGCACATAAAAAAAAAACAGCAACGTGTTTTGGTTGAAGCTAAGGTAAACTTAATCATGACGTCTTCACGCTCACCGAGCAAGATGAGGAGGGGGAAGACTGACGAGAGAGTGAGGGGAGAGGAAAAAATAAGACAGGAGGGAGGGAGGGACTGAAAGGAGGGTAAGTGGTCAAGCCTCAAGTGCATTAGATAAACAGTACGCACAACAGGTCAGTCATTTAAAAAAATCTCTCAAGTAAACACACTCCACGTCAAAATACATTGCACTTGCCCTTGCCATACATAACATATGCATTTGCCCTTATTACCCCCGTCACCACCAAAAAAAACCTAAGACACCACAAAATCGGGAACCCACGACCAAGTTAACACCACATTAAAACCGGAGCCAAAGATAGTCAGAGCGGTCAAAGACACTTTGACCTACCAAACAAAAAAATGGTTCGCTGTACGCTAAAGCAACTAAAATCGTCCCAGGAAAGAATCAGAGAAGATTTGTGAACTCAGCCTTCGATCCACATTTGGGACACACCCGAAGCATATCCCAAATGATAAATACCCTTTATTACGAGGACCAAATAAAGTCCCGGTAGAGGAGCCTCAGTACATCCTGTATCAAGACAGTTTGTTTGTTGGTGTTTTAGGGCCCTTCAACAACAAAGGTCCTTGGAGCCCCGTCCACAGCATAGTTCTTATGCAGAGACTGCACAGACACTACATTAATGCGACGATTTTTGGGTATTAGCAGTACCCAGTTTTCCCAAGCGACCACCCATGTCAGTACTAGCTGCGGTTGCGCTGCTTAACTTCAGTGATCAGACGAGAACTGGCGTGTTCAACTCAATTCGCCGCTCTCTGTATCAGGACAGGACCTCGATAAGAAACTTAGACAGTGGAGCATGGTCCAGCCCAGCAGTCAGTCGATCTACACTTAGGCAAGGCGCAAAATGAAACGCAGGGTGACGCAGGGTGTAGCAGCCCTGCGAAATTCTGCTAGCAGGCAATCACCGCACATTGAATCGCAGTGTTTCCACCATACTTGCATCAAATAACAAGAGAACTTCTCTACTTGGCACCGCTTTTTGTTATTGTCACGCCAACTTCACGCAGGAAACTGCGGCATTGGCATTCCGCTCCGCAGGGTCACGTGGCGCAGGCAATGAGTCACGTCACCCAGCGACTGAACATGCACAACTGCATACTATCATGTGAGCCACAGAAATTTATAGTGAGTCACCCTGCATCACCTGCGGAGACTGCGTCTCATTTTGGGCTGGGCCTTAGTCGATCACTCCGGGGCGAGACGGAAGGCAGGCGCATTTGTGCGACATACCTCTCCCGCGGTAAAGAAGCCACTCACCTCCTTCAGGTTCGAACCTGCATCCACGTAGCAAGTCAACTTATTCTAATAGCAATTAAAAGTTGTGTGCCCTTATTCAATATTCCGATACCGGACAGACCAAAAATACTAACGATGAAAAGCAAAGGGGGGGGGGGAGGAGAAGGGAAAGGTCGGGGGCGTCACTTATGACACAATCAGCCTACTGTACGTCAGAAGGGTAGAGGGAGCCTCTTCTGGTCACTTGAACGTGAACGATAACAAAAAGCCTAGAGGCAGGACAGTGTAGGTAAACGTAGGGAGGAGAGAGTAAAATTGAACCTGGAAAGCAGAAGGGAGATGATATGTTCCTCTCTCCTCCTCCTCCACTATTTACTACTTACCCGTTTTGCCTTACATTTTTTTTTTTTGGGCACTTTTTTTTCCTATTGCAGTTCATATCTATAAAAGAACGGGGTATGGGGTTACAAAGCCCAAAAAAAAGGCAAGTAACCAACTACGTACGTACGACGACGAATGCTCTTTCGCAGCCTTTACTAGGGATCCAACAAGACATGACAAGATGGCCTTGGCAGCGGTCAACAACACCACCAAATGTCAAAAACCCAATCATAGTATTACCTGCAGGGTTGCAATTTGGCCGGCCAATCAAGGTAATCTGCTTCCAATGCGGGAGGAGAAGCCAGGAGATGATGAGTGAAATCGAGGAGAGAGGAGAGTTACAAAAAAAAAATTTTTTTTTTGGCAATTTTCAAGATAGTCACATGAAAATGAAACAACAAAAATAATAACAGTTATGGCAACGACACGGTGACGTTTCGACGTCAGTCACGTGACTACTCACACCTTCACCATTACCATCCAATCCATCACCAATCATGATTCCTAACCCCATTCTCCTTCCACGGCAGGGGGAGCGGCTTTATCGTGTTGGACACACCAATTCTCATCTGACCACTGAAGTTAAGCAACGCAACCCCAGCTAGTACTGACATGGGTGGCCCGCTTGGGAAAACTGGGTACCGCTAGTATCCAAAAATCGTCGAATTAGTGTAGTGTCTGTGGCAGTCCCTGCATCAGAACGACACTGTGGACGGGGTTCTAATGACCATGTAGTTGAAGGGCCCTAAAACACCAACACCAACCAGCATGGGTGACCGCTTGGGAAAACTGGGTACTGCTAATGCCCAAAAATCGTCTCAACAGCGTAGTGTCTGTGCAGATTCTGCATTAAAACTACGCAGTAGACGGGGCTTTAATGACCTTTGTAGTTGATGGGCCTTAAAACTCCAACAAAAACCGAAAGCAGGCCTGAGAATCCATCCACTTATGCCGCTGGAACTGAAAACGCACGAGTGGACTATCGGACAGTATTTATACGCAGCCAGTTGCCGGACAGAAGGCTTATTCATTCACCGGCGTCACAAGTGGGGTTTACACCACAAGTGTAGTGCGGTGACAGTGTGCACCTTCCTAAACGGAGCAATGACCACGTCTTCCCACTGGGGACTGATGGCAGGCGCATTTAGAGATCCACCATCTCCTCACGAAGTAAAGAAATCATATGCCTCCACCAGGATCGATCCTGCATCTTCAACCTCCCCAAGTACAAGCATGTGTGTGTGTACCCAAGGTTAACACCAATACAGAGCTCCCATAAAAATCCATCGCGTCCATTCCGTCACGCATCCCTAAAGGGTAGTACTTGACAAAAAATTAGGTCCACCAATGAAAAAAAAATCGGCAACGGCCCGACACCCTTTGTGGGATAGTTCAGCCCTGAGAATACCACACCACAGTATACAAACCATGGTAACGCAAGTGGAAGTTGCAGGTTCAATTCAATCGAGGTTTACCGGGAGTCTATCGGATAATAAGCTCCCGTTCCATCCCGAAGCTCAATATGACTAGCAACGTAACACCACCATCAACTTCCCGCCTATGGCAGGGTCGGGTGCCCATCCTGGGTACACTCAGAATGGACACACAGGTGATATATTGGATAGCATTTTATCCGCAGCCGATTGCTTACCAATGCTTCAACCCCTATACTTATTTATCGTCGGTCTACAGTCCACTGAGGAGTTCCACCGACGCCCGCGTAGGGGGGAGGGCGAGCTCCAACACCTGGAAATTTTGCTTCATCTACCCGTTGCATAGTAAAGAGGTTTTGTTTACGTGCAAATGCCATCGTACACCACACGGGACCTGAGTTTTACATCTCATGCGAAGGAAGGCGCACTCGGGGCATCTCTCACGCCCAAAAGAACCCAACCCACCTCGGTCCAATATCGGAACTTACAACCTCTGACGCAGTTACCGAGCACGCTACTCACTGCGCCATCGAGGTGGGATGAGCAAGATAACACCACCGTGGAAAAGAATATATCAGCAAAAAGTGACCACAGGTACATGACCAGCCTCGAACTTGGAATAAAAAGGAACCCTTCTTTTTTAGGAAGACGTCCACTGTCTGATGCGGTCAAGGTGGAATTCGCTTACTAAGAACTGTGAAAAAGAAGGATAACGATGAGATCACTCCAATCCCCAAGTTTTGGCTTTAGTTGGCTTCACATTTAACATCGGCCTTTTTACTCCTAAGAGTAATTTACCGACGCCAAGGGGCGTACCAAGTTAGTATACCTGGGAGATTTTGCCGATCTTCAAGTATATTGTACTCCAGTTCTTTTTCCCATCCAGGCTGAAAGCGGCACTTAGGACGCCCCCCTTCTCTCTCTTGTCCAATAACAAAAGAAAGCGGCTGTATTGCGTTGGACACTCCAGTTCTCTTCTGATCCCAGAAGTTAAGCAACGCCATCCCAGCTAGTACTTACATGGGTGACCGCTTGGGAAAACTGGGTACTGCTAATATCCAAAAATCGTCGCATTAGTGTAGTACCTGTGCAGTCTCTGCATTAGAACTATGCAGTGGACGTGGCTCTAATGACCTTGGCAGTTGACGGACCCTAAAACACACCAACGAAACAAATGACACACCAGTTCTCGTCTGATCACTGAATTTGTTGTTTGTTGGCATTTTAGGGCCCTTCAACTACAAGGTCATTAGAGTCCCGTCCACTGTATAGTTCTGATGCAGGGTCTGCACAGACACTACACTTATACGACGATTTTTGGATACTAGCGGTACCCAGTTTTCCCAAGCGGCCACCCATGTCAGTACTAACTGGGGTTGCGTTGTTTAACTTCAGTGATCAGACGAGAACTTGTGTGTCCAACGCAATTTGCCGCTCCCCTGACCACTGAATTTAAGCAACGCAACCCCAGCTTGTACGCCCTACTCAGGCGGGTGACCACTTGGGTTTTTTTGTTATTTGTTGGAGTTTAAGGTCCCGTCAACTACGAGGTCATTAGAGACCCGTCCACTGTATAGGTCTAATGTATATACTGCACAGACACTACACTAATGCGACGATTATTGGGTATTAGCAGTACCCAGCTTTCCCGAGCGACCACCCATGTCAGTACTAACTGGGCTTGCGCTGCTTAACTTCAGTTATCAGACGAGAACTGGTGTGTCCAACGCAACTCGCCGCTCCCGACCACTTGGGAACACTGAGCACTGCTAATAGCCAAATCGTTTTAACAGCGTAGTGTCAGTGCAAACTTTGCATTAGAACTACGTCTTGGGCGAGGCCCGAATGACGATTGTGGTTGAAGAGCCGTAAAACACAAACAAAACGAAAAAAAAACAAAAGCAGTTATCGTCCACGACGATGCCAGGATTGAACCTGCAAACTGGACCTCGGGACTCAAGCACGCTATTATTACACCCCAGAAGAGTGGGCGGTAACTTAAAATAAAGAACAGTCTAATGATACGATTCCACGGTATAAAAATCATATTTTTGAACGAATAACAGGAGCAATCGATCCAAGTTGAGCGTCAATAGCCATTACTCTACAACTGTGACGAACAACGGCCTTGAACGTTAACACGATGACCAAAAAAGAGGGAATTGAACCCGTGGACCACGCCGTTGACCTCTAACTATCAGAGCACGCCTCATTTTAATATACATAAACATGCACCTCTTACTACTACTACTACTACTACTACTACTACTACTACTACGACTATCACTATTACTACTACTATTACTTCGAATAGAAATTATGGAGGGAGAGAAGAGGTTAAGCGAATGGGGTAGGGTGCGATAGTGGGTCAAAAACATCTCTCTCCACTACTTACTCTCCCGAGAGAGAGAGAGAGGGAGCAAGAGAGAGCCTGTTTTTATTTCTTACCCTCCATGGTATGCATGAATTCCGTTCCCAAATTTTAAGGTTGGAAAAACATGCCATAATAGTGAACTTTCCAAAAGTCAGTGGCCCACTAAACTCACGAGTTGCTCCACAGGGGTGTAAATCTACAACGACAACTACTCATGCATTATGTTGTGTATATTGATGTACCTCCTCGTCTCCACCCCAACCCTCAACACCCCTGTATTTTTTTTTTGCTACAAAGCTAGGTCCCTACTCTCCTTCTCGTTCTCTCTCTCTCTCTGAAGATGTTTGTGAGATGCTTGCTGGTATTTAAAGGGTAGGCCAACGACCGACATCTTTTTTTTTGGAGTACCAATCCTATCATCACAGCAACTACATCTGCAACCCTTCTGCTCCCTTCGCTAGTGGTAGTAGTAGTAGTAAGTTGTTATTACAAAAACCATCCCATCCCATGCATGAACCCATTTTCACGGTTTCTCACAAATGAATCCCTCTTCCCCCTCTCTCTCTTCTTTTTTTGTGCGGAGAGGGAGGACATGGAAAAGAAGGAGGGGGACTGCAGAGGTGGGATACAAGCAAGAGAGAGAAAAAAATTGGGAATGGGGGAATGCACTGCTCTCACAACACAAATATATGCAAGGGCGGAGGAGAGGTCACAAATCTCAAAAATGACACTTAACACGTCTCTCTCTCTCTCCTTCTCTTCTTACTCTTCAGTTTCTGCTTGGACATCCCCAAGTCATGCGTACCCGAACCGGAGGTGGACATGAGTTGCAAGAGGAAGAAAAGATTGCTGCGTCCAGCCAAGAGATCGCATGCATTTAATCGAGCAACTCTGAAATAGACATCAGTGTCCGAATCCCCGTCTTTTTATTGCAACTCCTAACCCTTTTCCCGCCTAAGGCAAGGCGCAAAATGAGGTCGCAGGGTAACGCAGCGCAACGCAGCCCTGCGAAATTCTGCTAGCAGGCAATCACCGCACATTGAATCGCAGTTTTTCAACATACTGGTTTGCAAATTCCGTCAACTAAAATGGCTTTCAACGTAATAATGATTGCCTGCTAGCAGAATTGCGCAGGGCTGCGTTACGCTGCGTCAACCTACGGCCTCATTTTGCGCCTTGCCTAAGGCAGGGTCGGGTACCCATCTTCTCCCTCTGAATGGACACTGGGTGATATTTTGGTCATAGTTTCTTCTGCAGCCGGTTGCCGGCCAAAGCTGCACCACTACGCTTATTTATCGTCGGTCTAGTGTTCGTTGGGGAA
This sequence comes from Trigoniulus corallinus, assembly GCA_013389805.1. NCBI lineage: Eukaryota > Metazoa > Arthropoda > Diplopoda > Spirobolida > Trigoniulidae > Trigoniulus > Trigoniulus corallinus. Next base: position 4,922,278 of record JAAFCE010001963.1, on the reverse strand, counting down.
TGTTACCGACGCCAGGAGGCGAGCTCCGACACCTGGAAATTTTTGCCTCATTTACCAATCCCCGTCTCTTTAGTGATGCCTGTTTTTTTTTTTTATTCCGATACCCACGGGTACTGAACTCAAAATACAGGCGAGGAACTTGCAGTAACACAGTAGTAATTTCACATTCAGCGTTTCTAAACAAATTTACACTCTAGCCCACCCGCTTTTACCCACTCCACCGGTCAACAAACTTTACAAGCCTCCTTCCTAATTTATAAACCTTTTCCACTCCTCCTTCAAATCTCCCTTTCTCTCGTCATCTCCCTCCACCTTCAGAGAAGGAACCCAAAACCCCTCCATATCATAGGGTTCGGACCAAAAGTAACCCATGCATTTAAAAAGGGTTATGAACCTCCTGATCACGTCCTAGAACCGAATTATACATTGGAATGTGCAGAGGTATTTTTTTCCCTGATAGAAAATGTGGTCGTAAACACCAAAAGACCGAGAGTGAAATGTCCGAGGTGGATGCTCCCCCCCCCCTTTTCATGATATAATACTCAACTCGCTCTCACCCCTTTCAACCCAGGCGGTATACTTCCATTGTTTGCCCGATCGTGCCGAGAGATCATTGCCCTTCTCCCAGAGTACCCACAATATATATACGTAACAACTACGTATACTCGTCACACGTGTGCAACTAACACAAAGTGTGTATGTGTGCGTGTGAGAGAACGAGCGAGAGATGAGTAATGAATGGTGCATTTCGGGGGTGGGACAGTAAGGAGAAGGTCAATGAGCTAAGTCAGAAACACCAAAAAAA
>JAAFCE010001963.1:4907403-4921373 GCA_013389805.1 Trigoniulus corallinus | reverse complement strand
AAAAAAACCGTGAGGGAGAGAGAGAGAGAGAGTAAACGAGCAAAAAAAAAAAATTTGTTCACTCTACAAGTTCACCTCCTATTTTTTTGTGTGTGCACATTTGCGGACTCACTGTCTCTCTCTTTCTATATACATTTACTATATTTAAAAGAATACAGGGGGTCGAGTGGATGTGAGGGGAACAAGACAACGTCCCACCACTTTCACCGCGCTCTTTTTTCTCAGCCTAAATCCTATTAGTTACAAGCACATAAAGAATAATTGAAATTTATATGAAAACAAAGTTTTCAAACCAATAAAATGTCCCACCAAACCATATCCTCCTCTCCTCTCCCGTGCGATCGCAAACAAATGTCATCAAAAATCAAACAGACAAGTCAAATCGAGACATTTCTTCACCTGGATATAACCTGTAAAAAGATATATATTGACACATTTAAAATGTTATCTAGAAAACTTTTCAATTCAACACAATCAAAAATTTCAAGGTGTTGAACCTTGATGATGAAGAACTAGAAGAAGAGGTGGGCGTTTATAACAACTCAATGTAAGATACGATGGTGATCAAAGTTGCAAACGTGTTTGAAAATTGACGAGAGGAGAGGGAAAGGAGGAAGGAAAAGAGGGGATGATAAAGGAAGTGATCCCAAAATTACAACCAACGTCTTAAATATAGCTACAAAATATGAGAGATGAGAGGAGCAGGAGGAGGAGGAGGAGGCTGGTCACGGGACGAGGACAGAGAGAACAGGAGAGAGAGAAAAACATCACCAAAGCACTTGTTTAATGAGGTTATTGTCCCGAAATTAAAATTAACCCCCCCCCCCCCCTCTTCCTCCTCTCCATACCGCTCTCCCTTCAAAGGTGTGAGTGCATATCTACAGAGGAGTAGCATAACAATATAATACTATTATATTATGTCGTGAGTCTTTGTATTTTAAATGTATTTTCATAACCGATGATATACAAGTAAAAAAAAACACAACAACCTACATCATGACCTCTTCTCTATTTCAACTGGAAGAGGAGGAGGGTAACAGGAGAGCGAGAGAGAGCGAGCGAGGAGGACGAAGACGATGGGATACACAACCATCTCCAGAAATATGAAACTGAAAATATAAATTTGCGGTGAAGTATAATTTTCACATACCAAAAACGAACAGAACTTCAATAGCAATCACCAGGGAATGAGTGAAGAGGAGGAGTAGGTTAACGTCGAGTTGACTGACGATGAATACAACAATATCACGTTTACCCCTTTTTACGGACACCTAAAAAAGTATTTGTTTCCAAAAAAAAAAAAAATATCATTATTCAACAACAGTCCCAGGAGCCAACAATCAGCTAAGGGGCCAACAACACTGAAGGTTGCAGCTTTTTTTCCTCTATCTCTCATTCTCTTCCACGTTACTCTAAATCTATGTGGCCCAGGAGAGGTGAAAGACCCTGTGATTGGTGCGCATAAACATAGAATCAAGCAAGAAAACAACTCAACTCTGGTGAGAAAAATCAGAAAGTGAGGGAAAAGAAAAGAGAAGAAAAAGTACTAACGACCTCTTGACGACGACAACAAAAAAAAATATTACAGTATCATGATTATAACATGGAATGACGACGACCTGCTACTGCTGCAGATAACCACGCTTGACTTCATCTACCAGAAGAAAAACCGTAGTTTTCTAGTCATGCTTCAACGTCTCCTACCAGTTTTGTCATCATCCAAGTCACGAATGCATTATGCAACGATCAATACTTAGCATTCCATTCCAGTCCTCATAATCATACCCTTATCCCGCCTGTGGCAGGGCCGGATATGAGGGCTCTAACCCTCCACTTCCGCCTATCTTCCACCAGGACTCCGTCTACCCCACACACTATACCATATCCTTAAGAACAACCTGCTCCCACGTCTGCCTTGGTCTTCCTCTACCCCAGCTGCAGGAAGCGGCAAATTGCCTTGGACACACCAGTTCTCGTCTGATCACTGAAGTTAAGCAACGCAATCTCAGCTAGTACTGGCATGGTTGGCAGCTTGAGAAAACTGGGTACTGTTAATACCCAAAAATCATCGCATCAGCGTAGTGCCTGTGCAGTCTCTGCATTAGAACGACGCAGTGGACGAGGCTCTAATGACCTTGTAGTTGATAGGCTCTAAAACACCAACAAACAATACCCCGGGTGCTTCCAACCACCTGCATTCTCATAACTGACTTAACGAGCTCCCCCCTCCTCTCTTTACATGTTTATACAACCTCGCATTGCGTTCCAGTCCCAGGTCAACAAATCTTGAGTCCGAGTGGAAGCGCCTGAAAAAACAATTTCTGGCACCACTAAATAGTTATTCCCCATTATTAACCGCTCTAATAAACAACTACCAATTTATTTTAATTAAATACATCGATCGCCATATGTTTGCCTGCATAACATCAGCATATCTACTTCTAGAGGTAAGTTACCGGCGCCAGATATAGGGGCGAGCTCCGCCTTTTCCCCATAACTGAGAATTCGCTGATATACACGAACATTTATTTTTCCTTGCATAAAAAGGAATCTTCTATGCTTAGGTACATGGCATATACTTAACAAACGATACACACCACCTTTTCAACTGAAAGGAGGTGCAAGTTAAGTCTTCCTTCTCTCTTTCTCTCTCGACCGGTAAAAGAAACAACTTGTAACCGTACTCACGCGTCAAGGACGCTGAGTCACCGAGGCGGTTTCAAATATACAGTAGAACCCGGATAAGAGGTTTCCCGTGTAAAAGATTTTCCCGCATTAGAAGTCCATTTTTCTAGGTACCGAAATAAAATGCATTTAGTCTGTACTTTTCAGTAAGTGTGTAGGTGCCACCTTCTTATAACGAGGCATTAAAAGCCCTTGATACATCTCGGTCATATCTTGATAGTGTTCTCGATGCTCCTGACACTATTTTTGAAAAAAAAAAAATTATGATATAGAAAAATATTTTATTACACATTACGAAAGTCGGCAAAACAATCAAACATTTGTTCGTTTTTTTTTAAAAAAAATATTCATAAATGAGTGTTATGTTACAAGAACCCGCAGACCCGACACTGCCACAGACGGGATAAGGGCATGACGATGATGATGAGCGTTATATTACAAAAACACTTACAAATACACTTCTTATCCGGGTTCTACTGTATATACCTGATAACGTTAATAATAATAATAAATATCAACATCAGGCCCAACGCCACAAAAGAGCACCTCATTCGGAAGTGTTCGCGGCTCGTGAATTGTTGGCGACATCACTCCAGATTAAAATGGGGAGGACTAGGAAACGATATACGAATGCAAAAGAGGTATTACATGGTACGTAGTGAAGTGCGTGGGACGGAGAGTAAATCAGTGCTCAATCTGTTCAAGCGGTTCTATTACAATTTGCTGAATCCCCATTTCTCAGTTGGTCCTTTCACAGACCAAATTGTAACCTTAAACTTATCTCTCACGTGTATAATACTTGAGCTAACCAGGATAATATTGCTGCAAGATCGATCCTGTTCAAAGGTAGTGCCACCAATAAACTTCAAGAAAGAATACCCAAGTGCACCCTCCATCGAAACCATGTATAATGTAATTTGAGGAAAACAACAAGTTTACCTAGGTGGAAAAGAAAACAGGGCACCTGGAAACAACATTAGCAGTTCAGTACGAAGACATTGTGGGTTTAATCTCAGGGTAATTCTCTCAAAACCGAAATAAATAAGATGAAAACTAACGTACTCTGTCTGAAGAGCCGAGGAGAAATTCACCTTTTGTAAATATCACATAAGAAATAAGGAAGGATGCAGGAACGCCAAAATACCTCCCAATACACATCACCTTTCACTATAAGAGGAAAGGTTAAAACATCCGTCTTAAAAATAACGGGAACATTCAAACGAAGACAGCTTATACAAAACCCACTAAATGCGAATAAAGGAGACAATGAGACCAGAAGGGTAAACTTTAGTTCGCACATACCATAACACTCCAGCAGATCGCGTCGGTACCTCAATGGGGAATTCGTGCTCAGATGTGTACATCAACCTTTTGTCTATAAGTTTCTGACCATTGAAGATTACGAAGGATGACTGACCACAAACTAACAATAAACGAAATCTTGATCGCATCGAAGTCAGTCTTACACCAAATATATAAAACGTACCTTTATAATCAAATGTGATGTATTGCTTTCGTGTGATACTCAACTAACATTGACAGACAGCCATCAACTTCATTTCACACATGTATCATCGTCATCATACTTGATCTTTTTTTCCCGCCTTATGGCACACTAACCACTGAATAACCGAGACAGTCTTTATGTTACGCACACGAAACCTATAATCGTGTAGCAAACATATCAATGCGTAAAACAAGTTCTATAATATATTTTGAAGTAATCAATCCCTCACTTTAAGTAAACAATACCATTCGCCAATACGCTGATCAACAATAACAACCTTCGTGTTATTCAATAGGTGACCCAAAGTCCAGATGCAATTCGGCACACAAGAATACAGCATCAAACGCTAAATCAATTAATCAATCGTGTGGTAGAGACTGACCTAATAATACATTTACTTACCACCGTCTGATTAAAATAAAATACATCAGAAATTCGTCGTAATTCACACAAACATGGCGAGAAAACACTCCAATTCGAACAAAGTGGGTGTCATGCAGCAAGTTCGAGAGCGCTGTCGCACTCTCGTGTCGTGGCGCTACTGAACGACACTCACACCATTCGGTGACGTCATTGGCCGGGATTCGAATTCAAAAACAGAACGATTGGCCAGTGGTCGGTCTTTAGCTCGTTCAAGCCGAAAGTCCAGCCAGCAATAATTCCAAAATTAATATTAAATCGTGCAAAATTTGAAAACCTACATCATCTTTATCATTATTTCAAACATTTTCCCGCGTATAGCAGGGTCGAGTGCTAATTCGTCACTTTGGACGCAGGAACACACCAGCGATTCATTTATGAGACTTCTAGATATGGAAGGGTTAACTACTTCGTTACCCGAATCCAGGGAATTGGGGGCGAGTTAATACACCAGGATATTTTGCCGATCTAAACGTATAATTTGCTCCATGCAGAAAGGGCATACGTGGATCTATCCCCCCCTTCCCACTTGGTCAATAAAGCAGTCATCTGTTTAGGACAGGATCGATCCCTTGCAACCATGGACTCAAGTAAAGTACGCAAACAAGCCAGCAAAATTTGCAAACAAACAATATTAATTTTAAAACAAAAATAAATAAAAAGCTTTGTTTTCTAACCTGTTACTCTTGTTTGTTTTTTAAACAAATCGCGAGTCATCGTCGTCGAGTCGACAACAGAAAGTGAGCTAGCAGCTGCTGCTGTTGTTGCCGCCTCACCGGCTATACTGGCGCCGCTCGCCGGGCTTGTTGGCGGCAAAATGCTGCTGGCAGCTCGGAGAACCAACTCTTGTTCAACCGTAGTATTATCAGACATTAAGAGTGTCGACGTCGTGCCGGTTGACGATGGTGAAAATGTCGACGACGCCAAATTTGGTATCACATCAACATCAGTTTGCATTATTGTTTTGACGGTCATTTCTCGTTTCGATTCCGAGTTGACTTTCACCGTCATTGGCGAGAGTAAAGGCGGTGGCTGTTCTTGATCTCTACCAACAAAAAATGCAGTCCGGTGGTAACGATTGCTGCCGTTTTTACTCGCGGAATTTTCAGCATCACTAGCGGACGATGATGAAGAAGCGGCGGTGGCGGTAGTGGTGGTAGTGGCATTAGCAGTAGCAGCGGTCGTCGCGGTCACTAGCCGATCGACATCATCTCCACTCACGGCTTTCCAATCGTAGGGTCCCGGAGATGGCAATCCTAGTCTGAAATTAAAGTTCCATCGCTTGTTACTTTCCTCTTGTATGTTATTCAGTTGACGATCTAAAAACGCTCGAGTCTCTTCATGATTTACAGGTCCGAATAGACTCCTACACACGTTCGGGCATCGACCATTCGACGTACGATTCAGTCGGGGCATGTCGTCACTTGGCCAGTTAGGAGGAAAAAGAAGACACCTTACTTTGCCAGCAGTCATGATGCAGCACCAAACCCCCTTTGGTCTCTTAAACGATGAATACAGCAACCAACACCCACAACTAACTCTTTTCCGTCGGGTAGTAGTAGTAGTAGTGGCGGTGGTGGCAGCAGCGGCGATGGTGGCGGGAATCGTCCTCCGTCTTCTCTGACAATCGAAATTTTCTTATACAATTTTTTTTCTTTGCTACTGCAGCAATCCACCAATCTTTTATCTTGCACGTCCACCGTCCTGTTTTGATTTTGTTGTTGTTGTTGATGTTTTTCTTTTCACTTGCAAAAGTAGAAGCAATAATCACGTCTTCTTACCTTTTGCACGGATGCTGCTGACATCATCCGAGGAAAAAGCACGTCTACCACCACCGCATCCAATCAGACATGTTCTTATTTCCACCAACATACACCGCGACTTTAGAATTAAAAAAAAACAAATGCGCGTTACAGGAAACACTAGCCTCAATTCACACAAGATACTTAATTTTTTAAAATAGCAAATTTCATGCAAAAAAAAATGTTACTATTTAGTTACTTGAAATATATTATTAATAATCATAACGCAAAAAAAAAAACAACAGCAGCAGCAATAACAAGGTAACGAACGAAGAAGAGTGGGGGAAAAAAGAACAACATGCAGTAGAACACACGCACGAGAACTACGAAAAAGAACACGGTAAAAGATGTTGATGATGATGATGATGGAAGAAATGGAAAGAAAAGGAGGATTTAAGGGAAAAAAAAGAACTTCCTCCAACGTACGACAACGACGTCCTACCAACTCAAGCTCTCAATTCCAAATGCTAAATTTCGCTTCTTCGAAAAGAACAACACATGAACAAACCACGACGTCATCAAAAACCATCAACCAATCACGACAATCCCCATTGTAGGCGGATCGTCTAAAGCCGATCAATCAGTCAAACTGCATTGCCATTGGTTAGTTTGGAAACATAGACTTGTCAGGAGTTCCCGCCTCTTTATTCTCTCTCTCTCTTGTCATTTAACCGCCTCCGTTGCCCTCAATTCCCTTTTGCTTCCCTCACCCCAAATCTCCCTCTCCTTCACCCCTCGTCCTGCAAGAGAGAGAGAGAGAGAGAGTGCACACACACCACCACCCTCTGAACGAAATATATAAACAATGTAGGCATCAACATTTTGGTCGCCACCCCATCCGCGCGCACTGACTGCACCGTTGCTGTTTTGTCTTGTGCCCCGTCCCATACACATCCCTATCCCTGCACTGAAAAGACTGTCACCAAAAAAGATCTCCACACCTACTCCCCTTTTTTTTAGCTGGTTCATTTCGCCCTCACCCACCTCTCTCACTCTCTCTCCCCCTTCCCACTGCAGGTCCTAGACATTTTTTAATCATACGATCACTATGACTAACTGACCGTTGAAAGCAAGAGAGAAAGAGAGAGAGAGAGAGAGGGTCGACAACAGCTTCAGAAAAAAGGCGGAGAAACAGAGAGAAGTGTGTGTGTCTTTGCTTGTGGAGCGAGGTTTTTTTTTTTCTTCTCCTTCTTTTAAGCAGCAAACGAGCTGCTGAGCTGAGCCCCTGCCATCCGGGACGTAGCGAGGTGAAAAGCAGGCAGGCATTTGGTTGCACCGGGACGCAGAAATTGAGGGGAGAGAAGAACGCCGCGACATATAGAAAGGGACAAATTAGGAGATGAAGACAAGGGGAGGAGGGGGGGGGGGATAATACCAACAGCCCAGTCACTCGTTTGTTCGCGGGCTCGCTCGTTCCACTCTCACAACCCGCCGCATTTTATCTACAAAAGCGTATGTGTGTATAAGATTAGTTAGACATTATGGCGCGTGGTAAACAGTCAAACGGCTAAATTCAAAATTCTGGGGTGAGAAAGAGAGAAGAGAGACAGGAGACGAGAGAGAAGAGAGGGAGCAGAGAGACAGCAGAGAAAGTGAAGAGAGGGGGAAGAGAGAGGGGGGCGGAGAGAGAAAAAGGAGGGGGGAGAGAGAGAGAGAAGACGGGGGGAAAGAGAGTGAAAATAGTGAGACAGGAGAGGAGTAAAGAGACCAGAGAGACAGGAGAGAAGGAGAGAACGAGAAGGGGAAGATAGGAGAAATAACAATGAGGAGTGATAGTAGAGGGGGGGAAGGAGAAAGAGCGGTGTATTGCGTTGGACACACCAGTTCTCGTCTGATCACTGAAGTTAAGCAGCGCAACCCCATCTAGTACTGTCATGGGTGGCCGCTTGGGAAAACTGGGTACTGCTAAAGCCCAAAAATCGTCCCATTAGTGTAGTAGTGTCTGTGCAGTCTCTGCATTAGAACTATGCTGTGGACGGGGCCTCTAATGACCTTTGTAGTTGAAGGGTCCTAAAACACCAATTAACAAACAAACAACAAGTTCTTGTCTGATCACAAAAGTTAAGCAACGTCACCCCAGCTAGTACTAACATGGGTGGCTACTTGGGAAAACTGTAGTACTACGCAGCGGATGGGGCTCTAATAACCTTGTAGTTGAAGGGCCCTAAAACATCCACGAAACAAAAACCAAGGAGGGAGAGAAGAGGAGAGAAAGAGAGCGGAAGGATAGGAGAGAAAACAGTGACGAGTGAGAGTAGAGCTGGGAGAGAGAGAGAGAGAGGAGAGAGTAGAGGGAGCTTGAGAGAGGAGAATGGGTAGAGAGAAGAGGGAAAAAAATGAGGTTGGGGATGAGTGGGGAGAGAGAGAGAGAGGAGAGGAGATAGGAAGAGGGAGATGAGAGCTAGAGAGGAGAGGACAAAGGAGAGATTGAGGGGAGAAATAGATGAAAGAGAGATTAATTATTCGGTTTATTTAACGTCGGTCACCAAGATAATTTACCGATACCAAGGGAGGGGGAAGAGACCAATCATCCATTTTTCACTCCGTGAACAAAGAGGTGACATCGTGCTAAAATCCCAATAGGTAGGACATCATCTAAGCTTCCCATCCACTAAAGCAGAACAAGGGGTTCGTGGGACTTCCATCCTCCGTTTGTTGGTGTTTTAGGGGCCCATCAACTACAATGGTCATTACAGTCCCATCCACTGTGTAGCTCTGATGCAGAGACTGCACAAACACTACACTAATGTGACGATTTTCGGATACTAGCGGTACCCAGTTTTCCCAAGCGGCCAGCCATGTCAGTACAAACTGGGGTTGCATTGCTTAACTTCAGTGATCAGACGAGAACTGGTGTGTCCAACGCAATTTGCCGCCCCCACTTTCATCCTCATCTAGTAACAAGTCAACCCCCACTTCAGTGCCAGGATCGGAACCCGCTCTACTACACTAGCACAAACATACACACAAAACTGAATAGACGCTAGATTTGAAGAACGGGGTGTTGAAGAGGGCTGCCTGCAAGATATGAACCAATCGACCTTGACTAGGACGGCGAGATCTAATCACCCATATCCAGGACAGATGAAGTGCATAGGACTGATAAGGGGGGAGGGGAGTGGTGGCAGAGGGAGTTAGGAAGTAGAAGACGTCCCAATAAAAATAGGGATGTGAGGATAGAAGAGCAAAGACACATGCAGCAATCTTTGCGTCATCCTGCACAGGTAGCACACACTTTATTTACTCTGCCGGTGTCGTATCTACCCCCCCCCTCCCAAAAAATCACGATCACCGGTTGGAAACCCTCATACAAAGAACGACGATTACGAGCAAACAATGTCTATCTCACGTGAGTAAGACTAGAGTGGTAAGGAAAAGGGCACGAAAGAAGGCGGAGGATGCTCACAGTGGACTTCATTGAGTGCTATTTTGTCCCGACAGAAATTTGGGCGGGACAAAAATTATCTCATCGTAGGACATTTGATATTGCCCGAGTGTCCATTCCACGAACGTGACGACGACAATTTCTTGAAATATTTGCATGCCACCAAATCAATCCTTATATGGGACCTTTTGAGGTGTGTTGACGAAGAGAGAAAGGGTAAAAATCATCAGTCTCTTAAAAAGAAAAAAAACGGGGACGAGGGAATATGTCTCCAAAGCTATCCCCGTATGGGACCCTTTGAGGAACGGAAAATAAGGGAATTTGTGAAGAAAAAATAGAAGGGAAAGGAGGACTGGAAGAGTAATGACCGAAATAATGCTCATATGGACCATTCGTTTCGAGTAGCATAAGGTACCCTGAACATAAATGAATGGGCCCTTCTTAAATGTCCCACACGAGGAATCCTTTATTTCTCAGGACGCCTATTTTTTTTCAACCTCCATCGTTTACTCCACAGCCTTCTGTACTTGATGTCCATACAGGACAGAAAGAGAGAGAGGACCCATAGCGGGAAGACAAGGACCTTACCACCTTATTTACTTGCTTGCTGTTCCTAAGCAACATTTGAACATTTCTGATAGCCCTATAGAATATGTCCCTCATTAAAATGGGGCCATATCTAACGTGTCCTTGAAGAACAATAAGGGCTTAGTAAGTCCAAAAGTTTTACTCCATTATCTCACAGATGTAAAATCAACATTTAGGACTACATCGGTCAAAAAAACGGCCTTCAGTACAAAATAAGTTAGAACTTGTTTCGGAGTCCCAAATAAGAATAACTAGTGGAGAAAGGTAGGTGAACAACGTAACTTACGAGGACCCCCTCCCCACTCCTTTGTCCTCGTCCCGTCTTACCCTCTTCCGTAAATACATAACTTATCAACAGGAAGCAAACAACCAAATTAATATTTTCATTGCAGTTATTACTGTGATAAGCTTCTGTGATGGTCCTTAAAGTGTCCCAATCTAGTTTACCTTTCAGGCCAACCCTTTTTTCTTCTTTATGTACTCTATCAATCAACAATATGGTGCATAAGCTACACCTATACCGTCACTCAATGACTGTAGTGGAACAGTAAGGTCTTAAGTACCCGATAGCCCCTGAGCAAGGTCCGTAATGAGATGATGATGACGATTTTTGTTGTTTTAGGGTCCCGACTACATTGGTCATTAAGATCCAGAATGGTTCCTAATGAAGAGCCTATACTGTTACGACGAATGGGTATATCTATCAGCAGGACCCAGTGTTCCCAAGCGTTGCTCAATTTCGATGATCGGACGAGAACCGGTGTGTCCAACGAAAATGCGGTCTCTCCTAACAAGGTCCGTGAACAGAAAACTAGGCCCGAGGTAAAACTGTCAAAAACGTCCATAGTTATTTTAAAAAAGGGGAACATCAACAAGCATTAACTTTTGCAATGATGGCCCATTGGTCTTCAAACGACAACGAAGGTCCCGCCGTGGGAAAGTCCAGTACCCCGATGGGTCAGTCCAACAGTGCCCCTGAGACAAAAGGGACTCATCGCATTGCAAAAAAACCCAAAGGTACCTTCGCTTCAAGCTGGGTCCAGGACAGTATCCATTCAACGTTAGTATTTGCGTGGCCTCAAAATGGATGGAACTTGTCTGGTCAAGAGTGTCCCCCAGCTTACTTGACAAGGTGTAAAAAATCGATAAGGCCGATTTGAAATCGTATCGAAAGCGTATGGTTCCAAGGGCGGATTCAATGGGAGAAGAGGGGAACCCTCAGCTCGTTTTCTATATGTGCACTTTACCACAGCATATGAGGTCAAAGCATCTGCATCACCGGAAATGACCACTCTCCAACGACAGTTTCCTTCCACAGAACTTTTATGGCGGGAAATGAGCACGTGACAAACCTGGTGTCAGTCACGTGTATGTCCTTTCGACGTAATTTGAAGGGAGATACCCCTTTGTGTGGCCAAGTTGCGTTGGACACACCAGTTCCCGTTAGATCACTGAAGTTAAGCAACGCACACCCACGTCAATATTAACTTGGGTGGTTGGTAAAGAGCGTTGGGTGCTGCAAATTAACCCTCTTCCTTGTCCTTTCACCTACCTCCTCATCTCCCGTGGGCAGCCTCCTAACGGGTTGACCTGTTATGGCTGCCTGGCTTACACCCCCAACCCACAAACTACAGTAGAACTTCGGTATATCGAACTCGCTTATATCGAAATCCTGTTTATTCCCGCTTATATCGAAGCTTGAGCGCCGGTCCCGCCCAATGTAAATTTTAGCTTTACATATAATCCCGGATTTGGATATATCGAATCTCAGATATATCGAACTATTTTTCACGGTCCCCTGAGGTTCGATATAACGAGATTCTACTGTACTCCAAAGAGAAACCCAACCAGGTATCCAGAGGAGAAAAAAAACAAAGTTGACACTCGCGGTCAGTGACAACAGGTGTCAGGAGCTAAAGACTTACGATCTAGTAGTGGCGCTAATAATGCATACCGATACCAGGACTGTGGAAGGGAGAATGAGTGAGGGGCGAACCAGCTCCTGTGGTTAAAGGGGGAACAATTTAGGTTCTAATCAATCGGTCATTTAAAATTAAAATATTGATTTCATCCTTAGGGTTCAAAGGGTGAGGGGGGAAGAAGAGAAGAAGGAGGAGGAGGGGAAGAAGAAACAATAACCTTAAACTGATGTCCGCCAGAAACGCACATAGTAGAGACCCCCAAGGTCTTTCGTGTCGCGCGTCCATAAAATTTGGGTGGCAGACGCCCGTTAAAGGGTTAATGGGATTCCATTTATTTTCTAAGTAGTTTTAAATCTTCAAACCCAAGCATTTATGGACTTTAAACAAGTTGTAGTAACACAGCAGTTTGCCCGCTTTTACAGACACTGCCGACACCATTCACTCTCACATCAAAAGGTCACTTTGCGATGGACAAGACGCCGTTGCAACACAGGGGCGCCATCCCGTGAGACCAAAAACACAGCCCCCCCCCTCCCAATAATCATCGGAAGAAAGATGTTCTTCTGCTTATGCGCATGTGTGCAATCACCACATTATACTGACATATATTTTTAGACGTCCCGTTATGGAATCTTGATACAACAGCAATAATGGACCGGGGAAGAAGGGTGGGGGCAAAGAGCCCATTTACTCTGTCGGTTACTCACCACATAAGCAGATAAGATACCGCACAACCCCCGTCCCATCAAACTTTCTTTAAGCAAAACAGAAATAAAAAAAAAAAAAGAGATCATCTTAAAGTGAGTGACCTTTCCGTTTTCAAGGACAAGGAAGACCTTATGGTCAGTTGTCAGTAACGACGCGGAGGTGGGGGTGGGACGCGGGTAACCCTCTCATACACCTCGGAATTTACGATATTTTCGTCTACAAAGGGTCCTTTTAAGTGGTCTACATTCCACTCACCGGAGGTTATGGATTTGGAACTTCCTCACCCCCGCGCTGGTCACCCGTCCTTGATCACCATGGACCCATCACTCATGCAATCACCATGAGGGGGGGAGGGAGCATATATAATACACGTCCCTTTCAATAGATGCGTCGAAATAAAAAGACCACAAGAACGGCCTGGTGCAACAATGTCGCCAGAAAAAAGTTAGGGCCGACATGGGACGGGTCACTTACTGCACCTCCACTTTACGTCTTATGTCATTCGCTACAATTTCAAGATGAATACCATCCTAAATTAGAATAATTCCTATACCTATTCTGCTACCCCTTACCCCTTTTTTGATCGCGTCAAACTTACTGTTGGAGTCACCCGGTATCCACAGATGGAACCAGAGTAGATTTTGACAAAGAAAAAGTTCTCAGCGCAATCCTGATATTCACCGGCCGGCCTGAGACACACTCTAATCATCTGACATGGGGGGGAAAGGGTCTGTTGATTTAGTCAGTTCTGAGAACCCACTCGAGGGTTTTAAGGAGCAAAGTTCCGTCTTCCGTGTAATCAGAATAACCCCCACCCTCTCTCCCCTTTAGTCTCAAGGGAGCCCTTAAAACCGGTACTACATTTAGGACACGGTATCTACCCTCATCAGCACTCAATCTTGAGGTCTCTACATCTTCTACACAGGTCCCAAGTCAAGATAACACCCTCCTCA
>JAAFCE010001963.1:4783499-4857661 GCA_013389805.1 Trigoniulus corallinus | reverse complement strand
CCCCCCCCTCCGGACCAAAATTGATATCAAGAGGTGTTCGTCCACAACTGACCTCCATACGACCCCTCACAAAGAACAACCACCCCTTCCAAATCAAGTAATTCCGTTGCATTAGATTCATTGGCATTGCAACATAACACCCGGCCAGAAACGGGACAGCCCAAAATAAACCCCTGCTCCTCACTTGACCCACGCTTACCCCTCTCTCTCTCTCTCTCTCTCTCTCTCCTCCCCATATACGTACATCTGCTCCGAAAAATCAGCGACTATAAAAAAATTTTATGGAAATGAACAAAATCGAAGTTGGAAAGTAAATGGTCCTTATTATAATTATATAAATAAGCGGGCCAACTCTTCACGACAACCGGGCGTTAAAATAGCCCCTCTCCACAAATCAACTACTGCTGTGTTTTTCTCTTTTGCCTTTCACACTTTCGAGTGTCCCAAACATGCGGGTCTACCCTAGTCCCCCTCCCCTCTCGTTTTTCCCTTTACCCTAACCACCAATGTGATCAAACTGTGACAAAAATGTTATGCAACATCTGTTACCACATTTCCAAAAAAAAAAAAACCTCGCCCCACCAAATTTCACATGATTAATTTTTTATTCGGGATGTGAAGAGGATACGGGGTGGAAGAAGGGAACAAGAGCCCTACGGAAGAGGGGTGAGGGTTAGCAGAGGCTCAAATGAAGAATGAAAAGGAGTGCAACTGTGATTTTTGCGGGATGAAGAGAAGTGGTACACAGTCGAAACCTGTTAAATTTTCCTAAATTAAACTAACCCCTCAGCAAAATCCACCCCCGTCCCGCCAGTCCCGTCGCACAAATCCACCCCCTCTTCCAACTTTACACTTCAGTGTAGCCCACAGCCTTCCTAATTCAGTACTATTAACAATATAAAATTAGCCCTCCAACGTCCCATTGAAGCCTTAATATCGTCATGTTATCATTGTTGCCAATTGGAAAGTGACCGTGCATTTCAAATTTTGTCCCAAACACAGAGGGTTTCTTAAAACACCCCCGTCCTAAACACTCCTATAGCCTTCTCTACATCGTCCTCGGAAAACCATGGGTCCGTTATACCAACACACATGTCAATTTTCAAATTTTTGCTGAACGCTGAGCGCAGACTGGACGCATTGTGCCTCCACTTGGTGCGCAAGTGACCCGAGTTCACTTACCCAATTATTTAGGTGGCACTCATAGGTGCCCCTTAAAGGGCTAATGTTATGTGCCCAGGTGTTGACTTCAATTTTCCCTCCCCCGTCATTGCCCGTTATATAGAATTACGAAGTTTCCTGTTTCTTAAGGGGACGGGGTGTTCAAAAGCGGGTTGGAGTAGGCCTTTAAGTGCAGAAGCACGTCAAGCGGTCCTCGGACCTCCAAAGGACCTGGTGTTATTTAAGCGTTATTTTAACCTTAATTGTTACGAGTCCGAAACTCATATTTCCATAGTTGGGTTACATAAATTTCCATTTCGGGGTTTGAAATAAAAGGGGGGGGGGGGTCTCTTTCTGTAGGG
This sequence comes from Trigoniulus corallinus, assembly GCA_013389805.1. Taxonomy (NCBI): domain Eukaryota; kingdom Metazoa; phylum Arthropoda; class Diplopoda; order Spirobolida; family Trigoniulidae; genus Trigoniulus; species Trigoniulus corallinus. The sequence continues at coordinate 4,856,138 of JAAFCE010001963.1, read as the reverse complement.
TCCCAATTAATTCCACTCGGCCTAGGACCCATAAAAACCTTAAATCCAACCCTGATTAAATCCCTCAGTTCTCTAAAAAGTACGTTTCTCATTCAGGACGACAGCAAATTACCGTTTGACCAGCCGTGATATGAGATGACCACTCCATCTCAAGCCACCGAACCGGAGGAGGAGAGGGGGGGCGGGGCGCGAAGAAAAACAGGACGTCCCGTACATAGACAGACCTACTATGTAACAGTAATTTCCCAATCTCATAAATAGCCTATTAGTAATCTGTGACAGCACCCAAAGTGAGTAATGAGGACTAAGAAGGGGGAAAGTATTTGACCTCGGCAGGCACAACCGCTAATGAACACCCAAAATTGCACCTCATAGCGCTGACAACCTCCACAGTTTAGGCGTGTTGCCGGACCTCAAATGAAACCGACTCCTAACAGTAGAGACCGGACACCAAAATGAAATTCAGAGGTCAAACCTCGCTGTGGCCGAAATGTCAAATACCACCCCATCATATGGAACCTCTTTTTTGTATTTCAGTTAGGATAATGTCACATTTTTTGGGGGAAAAAAAACACACCACCGCACATTTAAAGGGTTAACAGCTCGGCGAGCGTTGATCCCCAGTGAAATGTTACTTGTCAAGACACGAAACCCGGTGTCCAGCCTACGGTTTCAACCGTTACTGTTTTTATTGCCCAAAATGATAATGGTGAAATCACACAGAGAGGGTCGAGGAGGGACAGATGGAGAATGGGGGGGCTAGTTATTTTCCGTCATCTACACATTTTTAGGGTAGAGCTCCCCCCCTTCCCCCAGCAGCACTTATTTTTAAATATACAGCGAAGGCCACAAAAAAAAACAGCCATCTTTCTTATCACAGCTAAATGGTGAATGACCCTAATTGGGGCACGTAGGCGCATAACACATTTTTAAAGTTGTTTCAGTGTCGTTTTTAATGTCTTTTCTATTATTACGGGCTTTTTTTTTCGTCAACAGAGGGAGGACAGTTAATAGTTAAAACTGAATGTCTATTGAAAAATGACGAGCGTCCGAGTGGAGGAGGAGGAGGAGGCCGACCAGTACGTGGAAGGGTGGCAAACGACCTCAACTAAATGCTGACTGTAAATTTCAAACACATGAAAATGTCCAAATTTGGTCCTTTAATCATTTTGTGGGGCGACCTGCAAACCTGCGACCTGTTAGGGCGACTCCCTCTCCGCAGTCCCACCAACTCTGAAAAGCTATTTATCACCACAGGGCGAAGCACGCGCGGATCCAGGATGGGGATTTTTAGGTTGCAACCCCCCTCCCCCAATGCACATATAAACTTATATTCGCATAATATGTGAGGTTTAGTTCAGCCCTCCCCCCCCCCGACAAAAATCCTGGATCCGCCACTGGGGCGAAGCATCTGAAAAGTCTACCAATCCATGAAAAACATTTCCGCATAAAAAGGGGTCCGTCCTTGCACCACATAGGACCAAATCCTACGCAAACGATGGCAGAAAGGTCGAAAGAACTACAATTTTATTGTCCCGAGTAGACTACTTGGAGGCGCCCCTAACACTTTTATATTTCAATATTACGTACAAGCAGTGGCGTAACTTCAGTTGTGGGGCCTGGGGCAAAAGGCATTCGAAGCTCCCCTCTCTTCTGTTGCTTGTCCTGAACAAACATGGTACACGTAATCAGGCACTTTTTATTTGCCGTATAGTCGTCGCTCAGACATTATTATATCTCGGCGGCTGAATTCCAGCAAGGTGGACAAGGCACGGTATCCCCACGGTGGCGCTTTGTCCGGCGCACGGGGCAATTTGACCCCATTGCCTCTACAAGTTACACCAATGCATAGAAGACACCATGGTCCTTTGAAGACTTCTGTGATGTTCCCCACCCCCAGACTACCTCTAATGTAATCGTTTTGGATTCTGTCGGCTCGGCTCGTGAAACTCCACTCATCTCCGCCACTTGCCTTCTCCTTTCATGGTTCTTCCTAGCTGCCCCCAACACTCTGAGACATACAGCATGGCGGGCCTGACGACCATTCTGCAAATTTTTCCTCTCAAATTTATTGGGACCCGGCGGTCGCACAGGACTCCACTTCACCCATTCTGCATTAATCCTAGGGGTCACGTCAGAGTCAAACGAGTCAAAATAAGCCAATGATAAAAAGAAAGCATAAGGCTTGCAGCAATCCATTGGCTGCCGGCTGCACAAAAATCCCTTGCAATGAATGTGCCCCAAATGGGACAAAAAGAGTCATCCAACCTCTCCATAAGTAAGGAAAGGGTTAGTTGATGAAAACCACCATTACCATCAGCATCATTCAATAGTTTACGGAGGAGGTTTCCCTCCCGCGCAATCGTCCGTCCGAAACAAGCCATCGACCTCTGCAAGAATCAAACCTGAAACAGCCAGGGCCGGCGGTGGGTGGGACTCATCGAACCATTGCGGCAGACTGTAAATGTCAATGTTTGATTTTTAAGGCTATTCACGGCCATCAATAAAGCGTGTCAAAATGCATTCAGAAACCTAGACTACTGGTCTGATGCTTTTTTCCCCTCGAATAAACTATTTCGGGTAAACTAGTCGGGTATTCATCATGTCCCTCTGAATGGACACAAGGGTGATTTATTGGACAGAGTTTTTCCGCAGCCGGTCGCCGACCAAAACTATAATCATCATCATTTGCCATATGCCATCATACCCTTATCCCGCCTGTGGCAGGGTCGGGTCCGTGGGTCCATGGAACATTCTCTGCCTGGGGACGCCCCAGTCAGGTGTTTGGTACCCGCAGGAATATTGGCTGGTTGTCTGTCGTGGTCTGTTCGTTGGGATAGGCCTGCCTCAGTGGAACACAGCTAGCGAGCTCAACTACTACGCAAAGATTCCAGGTTCGATACTGGACCACGGTGGGATGGCTTCTTCCCGGCGAGAGGCTCCGAGTTCGCCTTCTTTCGGATGAGAAGTAAAACCGACGTCCCGTGTGGTGTACGATGACATTTGCACGTCAAAGAACCCTCTCTACTATGCAACAGGTAGATGAGTCAAAATTTCCAGGTGTAGGAGCTCGCCTCCTGGCGTCGCGTCGGTGGAATATGCCTCAACCGGCTTTGGAAAAACACTGTGCAATACATCGCCCTTGTGTCCATTCAGAGTGACAAGATGGGAACCCGACCCTGCCATATGAGTCATGACGATTAGGAGTTGGTTTTGCAACTGTTCATTGGAGCACTCCACCGACGCCAGGGGGGGCGAGCTCGTACACCAGAACATTTTGCCTCATCTACCCGTTACAAAGTAGAGAGGGTTCTTTTCCGTGCCAGTGCCATCGTACACCACACGGGACCTCGGTTTTATTTCCCATCCGAAAGAAGGAGCACTCGAGGCATCTCTCTCGCTGGAAAGAATCCAACCCACCTTGCCCCAGTATTGCACCTAGAACCAGTGACTCAGTTACCGATTTAGAGCCCTTCAGCTGTTTTAGAGCCCTTCAACTACAAGGTCATTAGAGCCCCGTCCACTGCATAGTTGTAATGCAGAGACTGCACAGACACTACACTAATGCGACGATTATTGGGTATCAACAGTACCCAGGTTTCCTAAGCGGCCATCCATGTTAGTACTAGAGGGGCTTGCATTGCTTAACGCCAGTGATCAGGCAGTTACTGAGCAAGCTAGCCACTGCACCACCGAGGCGGGGGTGAATAAACGATTTTTATAATTCCTCATCATCATTATTACTGCAAAAAAAAGAAGACAGAAACAAGATTAGAGCTAATATAACATCTACTCACTCCTCTTATCTGAATATGTGCATAAAGATTTGCTGTTTTGAAGGTCTTTGCCACCATACCTATTTACATAACATTATTCAAATCAAGGTGAACGTCCCAAATCACTATCCAACATAAATATTTCATTTCCATATGAATGCTTAATCAACGAGAAACTATAGCCTCAGAAAGAAAAATTTCCAGTTCACATCTCACCTCCAGTTTCAAAATCTATTCCCCGCCTAGTTGGAAAAAAAATAAGAAATTTGCATCAAAGTAATTTACATATTTTCTTCATAAATACTATATTTAGCATAATGCCATCACCTTATATCCAAACAAACTGAATAAAATGGTTACTTTCGACCTCAAAGTTAAAGTTCGAAAACACGTTAGGCTAATTTCAAGGTTGTATAAAGCACGTAGGCCTACAGTGGCCCAGTCAAAATAGGACACTACGCATTTTGCATGGTAAAAAAAAAAATAACTTAAAACAAGGTTTGAACCTTAGTATCAGGGCCGGCGTGATGGGTGTGCGAACTGTGCGACGACCACCTTTGAGGTGCAATTTTTCTAAGTACCTTTATATAATCGAAGGCCCCGCACCATTATTTTGCACAGGGCCCCGCATTAGTATTTGGCACAGGGCCTCGCAAAATATAGCGCCGGCCTTGCTTTGTATTTTACTTTAAATGTGTCTTTAGTTTAATTTAAATGTACATATGCAGTTTAGTTTCAACTCCTAACCCTTTTCCCGCCTAGGCAAGTCGGGTACCCATGTTGTCCCACTGAATGGACACAAGGGCAATATATTGAACACTGTTTCTCCCCAGCCGGTTGCCGAGCAATGCTGCAGCCCCTATGCTTATTTATCGTCGGCCTACTGTTGGTTGGGCCACTCCACCGAGCTCCTACACCTGAGAATTTGGCCTCATCTACCCGTTGGAAAGTGCGAATACCATCGTACACCACACGGAAACTCGGGTTTACTTCTCCGAAAGAAGGCGCACTCGGAGCTTCTCGCTTACGCTCGAAAGAAGCCAGGGTCTCTAATGACCGTGTAGTTGACGGGACCTTAAACACCAAGCAACCAAAAAAATCGAAAGAAGCCAACCCACCTCGATCCAGTATCGAACCTAGAACCACTGACGGAGCACGCTACACACTGCGCCACCGAGGCGGGTTAAGATGACTGTTATAAAGGCTCAAATTGTTTTCGAATAAATCTATATTGCTCACATTTAATATTATATGAAATAGGTCATGCTTATAGAGTGACCTTTGTCAATGTAGTGCCCAATGCCGACTGCCGTTGTCTGCCTCTCTTTTCGACATGGTCCTAATTCCGAAAAGAACAACAGATTAAATTACGTCATCAATTCTAGGTTGAACAACTGGTAGGGAAGAGTTAAAGTAACTAATCTAAGACGCGTGGTGAATAATAAGTCAGAATGATAAGTAATTGACCAATATAAGGCCAGACGAATTAATTAATCACTGATAGGATGTCCAGACATCTTTGATTCAAAATCAGGACAGTCTTTTTTAAAAACATAACACATCTCAAGGCAAGTCAATAAAGCCCCATATTCGCATGTCTATTCTACTAGACGATATCTTATTCAGGAAATTTTCATCGCCAAAACCTTCTTAATTAAGCATTTAATTACAGGATAAATAATGATTTATTTTAATTTGAAGCGAGCATTTCACCGTTTTAACATCCAATCAAGTTTCATCATCTGTCCACTGCTTCTCGCCCAGGGAAAAAAAATCTCTTTCCACTTTTTTTTGATTCGTTGGTGTTTTAGGGCCCTTCAACTACAAGACCATTAGAGCCCCGTCAAAAAAGTATGCTAACTAGAATTTTTGCTTCGAAACAATGTGGACCATTTACCGGTATGCCTATATCAATCGGCAAAATATGACATTCATCTAAAGAGGCCTCTAGTAATGAGTTTAACTCGTTAGATTAACCATCAACGAATCTTTCATGGCAATATTCGGCGTGCGGAAGATTCGTCCCCGACAGTTCGTCCCCACACAATTCGTCCCGAGGAAAATTCGTCCCCGACACTGACAACTACAATGCTGTCGTCCCTTACAATGCTGTTGTCCCTTACAAATTGTAGAATTCACTCAATTTTTTTTTCAATTGTTAATGTCGAATTGTAAATTTTAATTAACAAATTTTTTAGAATAATTAAAAAAATTTTTAAGAATAATAAAAAAAATTTTAAGAATAATTAAAAAATTTAAAAATCGCAGAATTTACTCAATGCCGGGGACGAATTGTCCTAAAACCGCAATATTCAGCTCACTTTTCAACTTCATCATATTTAATTTTACCTTTTAATATCAACCAAGCAGTATTGTCATATTGCCATTAATGTCCATCTTAATTATCCTAAAAATTTTACAATAGTTCACAACAAATCAGGATGGGAATTGGAATTTCAGGACATTTTTAGAACCATGACAAGCTTCTAAAAATCAGGATAATCCTGATAAAATTAGGACATCCGTGCACCCTAATCACTGACCAAAATGACCCCCTTCACGTTATATATTTACGGGAAAAACTAATCACTTCCCCTATAAGAGATATTAAAAATTATACATACTAATGCATTCGAATCGATTCACAGACAGCCATTTTACAAACATCAGCAAGAAGAACAAGGGCTAAAGAAAGAACAAAGATGCGCATGCCCACGTTCCATTATTCACACCGCTTTTTCACCTTTGCACTTCAAACGAGCATATAGTATAGGTGTTCTTTTGTACTACAGTTGAGCATGTCTGCGCATAGGGTATATTATATCATGTGACAAGAATACTTCAGTACAAGTGTTGCGGGTTCAATTCCAGGCCACTGCAACAAAAGTCATTCGCACTAAGTTTTTAAGTTTCCCGCCAATGACAGGGTCGGAAACTGTTGGACGGTATACGCAGTCGGCTGCCGACTAAATGCTGTAACCCCTTGCATATATGAAATTTTTCCGGGGGACTTCTTTCCCCGACCTGCCAGAGAGACGGCAGAGTGTGTTGATCTGAACGTATGATTTACTCTACAGTATGTAGAAAGGGGTTCTTTTAAACGCAGTGGTGGCATCAATCACCCCACACAGGGTCACGGCTTTACCTCCTTGGGTTTCTCTCTCCTCCCTCTCTCTCCTCTCTCCCCCTCTCTCTCCCCTCTCCTCCCTCTCTCTCTCCTCTCTCTCTCCCACACTCTCTCTCTCTCTCCAATGACATATACTGTATGTCTCGGCTAGGATCGATCCTGCAACCATGACCTCACTGCGCGAACTGCTGAAATAACAATCAACAGGTGGTCCTACAGAGTGGTACAGTAATTCTTTTATCCAAAATTATCCTACGATTATTATACAGTTTGCCATTTACCCTATCGTAGTCAACAACATGAAAACACGGCATATGTGGACATGACCTACCCCCATCCCCTCCTACCCTTTGTGCACCGAAAATGAAAGGGGGGGAGGGAAACAACCATCTTTTTACCCCTTTCTCTTCTGGCTTTTATTCACCGTTTTTAAACGGGTCACTTCATTGTTATGCAAACATCTCAACACCGACCAGCAGAAGGTCAGTCAAATCTAGTGGTGGTCGTCGTTCAATCCCACACATGCTTCACTTCTCAAGAGATAGGGGTAGGTAGTGTGGCACTAAGAAAAGAACAGCATCAAAGGGTTAAACCATGCATATCAATTTTGAATATTTCTCTGCAGACCCCTTTCATCATCCACCACTACCATCGTCATCATCATCATCATCATCCTCCATCTACAACAAAAATTTGCAAGATAAATTTTCTGACCAAATCACTCGTCAATTTTGACAAAAAAAAAAACGGGCGGGTGACGAAAGAGGTAAGGGGGAAATGAAGAAATTGTAAAATTTGGGAAAGGGGGAGGGTTAAGGATCATTTTAAGCCAGAAAATATGGTGGTAGTGATGATGGCGGTGCTAGTTAACAATCGAAGTTGAGTACAAAACTTGACCCCCCCACCCCCCTCCTCCTTCCTATTGCCATCTCATACAAGCAACTCCTAACCCATTTCCCGCCTATGGTAGGGTCGGGTACCCATCTTGTCCCTCTGAATGGACACAAGGTGATATATTGGTCATAGTTTTTTCTGACAACGTTATATAGCATTATCACTAACTTTTTCCGCCTACGGCAGGGTCGGGCGACCTTTTTTTTTATCCCATAAGCCCCAATGAACAGCAGACCGGCGATAAAAAAAAGCATAGGGATTGTAGCTTTGATCAGCAGCCGGCTGCGGAAAAACACCGTCCAACAGATCGCCCATGTATCTATTCCGAGAGACAAAGATGGGTACCGGCACTGCCATAGGCGGGGAAAAGGGTAAGTAGTCGCTTTGTTGCTGGGAAGCCCATGAGCGATCTGACGAACAGTGTTTTGACGCAGTCCGTTGCCAACCTAATGCTGCAACCCCCGTGCTGGTATATCGTCCGTTAGGGCACTTTTCCTCCACCGACGCCAGAGGGAGCTCCTACACCCGAACATTTTGCTGAACTACGCGTATATTTCACTCCATGTAGTAAGGGTTCTTTTCCGTGCAGTGGTGACATTGTACACACCACATGGGATCACGGCTTTACCTCCCATCCGACGGAAGGGGTCCCCTCTCTCTCGTCAGCGATAAGCCAATTGCTCGGGCCAGAAGGGAGCGGCGAATTGCGTTGGACACACCAATTCTCGTCTGATCACTGAAGTTAAGCAGCGCAACCCCAGTTAGTACTAACATGGGTGGCGGCTTGGGAAAACTGGGTACTGCTAATACCCAAAAATCGTCGCATTAGTGTAGTGTCTGCGCAGTCTCTGCATCAGAACTATGCTGTGGACGGGGCTCTAATGACCTTTGTAGTTGAAGGGCCCTAAAACACCAACAAACAACAACAACAACAATCCGGCCAGAATCGAACCTGGATTCATTGACCAAGTAGTCCAGCACGATTAATCTACCCCCGAAAATTACTTAACTCTTCCTACTGGGTGCTCTCTTCAGAGGTGGAAGACCAACGGTCAATAAACGAAAGCGCAGCCCTGGTCAGTTCCTCCCCTTCATCCACCCAGAGGTCAATTAATAGCCATTAGTCCCATTACAGCAGGTGCTATATTATACGTTATATTATAACGTCGGTTTATAGCACCTACACGCAAAACAATCCGCAATGAAGTTTCTTTCTACACCCACCATTGTCTGGAATCGAACCCGAGCTTCTAGCACAAGTTGCAAATGCGTCACTATGGTTTCTGCCTATGACAGATTCGGGTATCCATCTTTTCCTTCTGAATGGACACGAGAGTGATATTGGATTGGATTACTTTGTGGGTTGGGGTTTAAGCCAGGCAGCCATAACAGGTCAACCCCTTAGGAGGCTGCTGTATTTCCGCAGCCGGTTGCCGACCAAAGCTGCAACCCCTATGCTGCTTATTCCTCGTCGGTCTACAGTCGGCTGGGGCACTCCACCGACGCGATGCCAGGGAGGAGGGGGCGAGCTCCTACACCTGGGAAATTTTGCCGCATCTACCCGTTGCATAGTAGAGAGGGTTCTTTGACGTGCGACTGACATTAAACACAACACAGGACCTCGGTTTTACTTCTCAATTGAAAGAAGGCGCACTCGGGGCCTCTTTCTAGCCCGAAAGGAGCCAACAGACCTTGGTCCAGTATTGAACCTAGAACCACTGACGCAGTTACCGAGCACGCTACCCACTGCGCCACTGAGGCGGGATCCAAGTCAAAGAAAAATTGATCAAAAAAAATGAAACAATATAAAAGAAAATTGCAGCAAAATTTTTGCAATTTCATTCAAGAAAAACATCACCAACAACAACCGGGTGATGGGACGGGCGTAGGAGGCAAAGCTGTGTTCCCCTCCAAAAAAAATACGCAGGTGATAAAAATCAAAAGTATTGTTACATATCTATAAATCAAAAAAGGGTATTTCATGGTAGTCTGGCCAGAAGAAAGGAGTAGGCGAGGGAACATATTGCGAACAATAACGCACTGATGCTAATAACTAGCCTGTGATTGGTCAGGTTTTGGACCAACATACATGTATCTGGCCCGAAGTGTGAGCGTGTTGGTCAAGGCGCACAGGGTGCAACGATAGAACGGGTATGAAGAGGGGGAGGAGGGAAGAATGAGGAGTAGGAGGAAGAGGAGGATTTGTTTCCTTTCCTTAAAAAAACTGATCAAATCCTAGGCAGGCTTCATTGAAGATTACTTCGCTTGTTCACCCACCTGGATACCAGACGCCGGTGCCTACACCTGGCCACCTTTTTATTTGCTACACTAAATTATCATTTCTTTACAGAAGCTATCTTGTGACTCGCCCTCCTCCAGACCCACACTTGAGCCCTCTTCAACTCTTTTTTAAGAGCCTGTCATGACAATTAAGTGTTACCTAAAAAAAAAAAATACAGCCAATCACTCTTCTAACACAGAAATGGCAGCAGGAAGTCGTCGTACCCCTGCCTGCCTCCTGCCTCCCTCTCCGAACAGCGCCCTCCATCCCTCTCCCCTCTCGGGAACGACGAATTGCGTTGGACACACCACTTCTCGTCTGATCACTGAAGTTAAGCAGCGCAACCCCAGCTAGTACTGACATGGGTGGCCGCTTGGGAAAACTGGCGGGGTTCTAGTGACCTTGTAGTTGAAGGGCCCTAAAGCACCAACAAACAAACAACAACCTCTCCCCTCTCCGAACAGTGCCATCCTAGTCCATCCAGTTCTAGCCTAGTCGTGAGACGGACGGCTGGCAAGATTGAAGAAAGTCCCAAGTGAATCGCCAGCCGTCCCGAATGGGAATCCCTTAATTAAAGAAGTTGCCTCCACCCCCAGAAAAAAATCCTCGGATAGTGCCGTTGGGTTTACCCGCTACTACGTAAAGAACAAAGTCAAATAGTTCGTTCCTGCGTTTCCGGTACCAACAGGGTAAATAATTTCGTGCCCGACCTTGCCAAAGGCGGAATTTCAGTCCAGCCAAGCCCCAATTCGCACTTCGATGATTTTTTTCTCATCATCGTCCATCACACAAAGTTGGATTAGCCGACAGTAGCACACAGATGGGGGTCACTGGGACACTTCTCATCTGACTTAACAGGGAGCGGCGAATTGCGTTGGACACACCAGTTCTCGTCTGATCACTGAAGTTAAGCAGCGCAACCCCAGCTAATACTGACATGGGAGGCCGCTTGGGAAAACTGGGAACTGCTAATACCCAAAAAAATCTTCGCATTAGTATAGCGTCTGTGCAGTCTCTGCATAAGAACTATGTTGTGGACGGGGCTCTAATGACCTCGTAGTTGAAGGGCCCTAAAACACCAATAAGCATCTGACTTAACGGGTAAGTGGGTTAGGTTCCCCCCTCCCTCTCTTGCAAGAAAGAAGCCGAGGTCAATTTCGGAGTTTTTCCAGACCTAAAGTTTAGTATCACCTAAATTTCTCTTCAGAACGCTTTCTTTGAGAGCCCATTTAATCCTTTCAGCCTAGGACCCATAAAAACGGAGGCTTATTATGACGTCAGTCAACAGATCGGAGGGAATGGAGTAGTGAGGGGGGGGTCGAACTTCTGGCTAGGAATAGAACCAGCTCTATTCCTAGCCCCAGCCCCAGCTCTAAATAGAACCCCCTTTTGCAGTGATGGTTGAGAGAAATGTAATTAATTCTTAAGTGCTTGGGTGCAGGTTCGTTCCCGTAGGACAGGAAAGCCAAACATAGAAGAGAGACACTTCCGGAAATGGGTGGAGTTTCTCAACACATAATAAGAACCCGACATTCAATTAACTGCCGGAAAGTGTAGGAGCAAAACGTGGATGATTACGAGAAATTAAAGAAGGCAGAGCCTCTTCAAGCAATTTACAGACTCCAAAGGTCCCAAAGGAAGGATGGGTAGGGTGCAGGCGCGGAGTGACGAGTTTCGCAGGATGAGGGAGAATCCAAACTGGGTAGCACAACGCTGTTACAAATTCATCGCTTCATTATCTAACGTTGGCCTATCTACTCCTGAAGATAATTTACCAATTCCAGGGGAGGGAGGACGTGCTCCTACTCTAGGGGTACTTGTCAATCTACTGGTGCTTAAAGGGTTCTTCTGTCCGTCTCAGTGGCTACTTTCGGTCGAGAGGGAAGAAAAGTCCAAGTACTCCTTCCATTCAGTGTGTGAGCCGTGAGCCCGATGTTCCCTACATGTAACAAAACCCTTTCTACTTTGAGTCCCCTGCAGGTCGCCAGCAAAAATTTCCAGGTGTAAGAGCTCGGCCCCTAGGCATTGGTAAAAACGTGCAATTAGGAGTCTGTGGCAGTCAGCCGGCGGCGGACTACATCAAAATACCGTTCAAAATCCGTTTGATTGCACCTTAAACCAACGGGACACATCTGTACCCCACCCTACTTACAGTGTGAGGATATGGTGCACAGTCCCAAAAAGGGAGCTCATCTTTCGTTTCTCGGCCGGTAAAGAAACCACACACCTCGTATCAGAATCGAACTTGTGACCACGACCTCACCACTCAAGCACGCCACCATGGAGCACCACCGAGACGAACCCAGGACCAACACACCAATAGTGAAATTCATTTTCCCCCTAATCAAAAGAGAAAAGAAAAAAAAAACATTCTCAAACGGGCCAAGTAATAACTCTGGGTGTTTCTGTACGCCATTATTTTCCCCCTAAAAATATCGAAAGTCGTATGACCCCCAAAAACTCCAGCTGAAACTCAGAACAATACTTCACTCGTTTTTTTTCACCTGCAACAGGCTCCTGAAGAGCAGCCTGTCAGTTTGTCAGGAGGGTAGAGAGCACAGTATGGCAATGACGCAGCAGCAACAGCAGAAGAAACAAGAGGAAGGGCAAAACTACGAGAGATACAGTTGTATCTAAGGTAGGAGGAGAGGGAGAAGGAGATGACCTACAGGGGGAGGGGGCAGAAGTTGATGAACGAAAAGACCACCCCATCAACAAACAGCCACATCAAGTATATCACCTGCAAGTCAAAGAGTCCCATCATCATCATCATCATCATCATCACAATTTATTTCACTGCCTCTTCATTGTCATTTAATGATAATTCATCAGTCCGAAATTACGGCAATGATGAAGGGGTAGGGGAGAGGGGTATAGAGAGAGGGGAGGGCCAGAGAGTGTGTGAGCAGTAGGATAATGAAGAAAGGGGAAAGAGAGAAGAGGAGGGTGTAAGAGGTGGAGGTAAGAAAGAAGAGCAGGGAGAGAGAGAATTGAAATATAAAAAAAAAAGACTCCAGTCTGCATCGAGAGGTGGGACGGTTCAAAGTTCTTCCCGTGTGTCCATCAACATTACCTAAACTCCTACCTCGAGTGTATAATTTACTCGAGGAGAAGGAGGAGGATGATGATGATGACGATGACCAACAACCTTTATTTTTTAAGCTGTTGTTATTGTTGCTAAATTCATTATTAGGTTGTTCATTTGTCATACAGAAACATAAGCACCTGCCCTTTAAAAAAATATACACTGAATAAAAATGGACTCCTTTTTTTACCCAAAACAAGCCCAGGACCCACTGAAGAAACGATGAAAAAGACGAAGAGGAGGAGAGAGGGGAGTAGGTGAAGGAGAGAGAGAGAGGAGTAAAAAGGTCAATGGGAGATTAATAAGAGTTGCACATTTGTTTCTAATAAAGAAAAACGACTGACCATCTGCCTCATTTTCGGGAGCGACACACGCCCTAATAAGTTGCCTAAACTCGCAACAGCGCAGTGGGATAGTGAAGAGAAAGAGGGAGAGAGGAGGAGGACTGGTCAGCAAGCAGCCGTGATTTTAAGATATACATCACTCCTCCACCCCATGTGGTCCAACCAACAAACTCACTTGAACAATTGCTTCCAACCGTCCCGTCCTCTTCCTCCTCCAGAGTAGGACCATATCACAGTTTTCATCAATCGTCCCATTTCATATTCATCATCTGCAATAAAAAAAAAATTAGGCATTTCACAAATTACTTTATAATCACCCTTGATAAGGAACCACAGATGCCAGTCACGTCAGTTAGAAAACAGGCGACAGTATAGTGAGGGTGGAATGAAATGACCAGCGACGTAGGATTCTTGCTAGTGTTAGTGCCTGTCGTTGGTCAACTCCTCCGTAATCACATCTGTCAGTAGTAGCACAGTCAGTAGCTTTTCACCTTCCCATCATCATTCCTAACCCCTCTCAGTGGGTGCAACACTGAAAACACGAGGCACTATACAAGAACCGGGACACGCCGCCCTTCCTCGCAACGAAAACCACAAAAGTTGCTAAGTGGCTACCGCACCCCCATGGACCGGCTGTATTGCGTTGGACATACCAGTTCTCATCTGATCACTGAAGTTAAGCAACACAACCCCAGCTAGTACTAGCATGGGTGACCGCTTGGCAACACTGGATACTGCTAATACCCAAAAATCGTCGTAATAACGTAGGGTCTGTGTAGACTCTGCATTAAAACTACGCAGTGAACGGGGCTCTAATGACCGTTGTAGTTCAAAGGCCCTAAAACACCAACGAAACGACAAAAAATCAGGCACTCCTTAAAGATTGGCGTCCCAACGAAGTGTCCTGTCAGCCTGCGCCTTAACTCGGCACTGACAAGAAGGGAACCGTTGGCGTGGCCTTATAAGTTGCTGGCCACTCTCTTTTCTCATAATCATTAACCCTTGTACCACTTATGGTAGGGTCGCATGCCCACTGTAGTTCCATTAGAAAACACATCAGCGATCTGTTGGGACAGTATTTTTAAACAACCGGCTGCCAACCTTATTTTGATTTGTTGGGTGGGCACGTTTACCTCTGCCGACCTCAGGGGGCGAGCCCCTACACCGGGCATTTTGTACCGAACTACACTTATATTTTACTCTCCGTGTAGTAAAGGTTCTAGACCCACCTCCGTGGCGCAGCAGGTTGCGTGTTCGGTAACTGCGTCAGTGGTTCTAAGTTCGATACTGGACCAAGGTGGGCTGGATTCTTTCGGGTGAGAGAGAGAGGCCCCGAGTGCGTCTCTTTCGGATGAGAAGTAAAACCGAGGTCCCGTGTGGGTGTACGATGGCATTTGCACGTCAAAGAGCCCTGCTACTACGCAACGGGTAGATGAGGCAAAAATTTCCATGTGTAGGAGCAGTGGCGTCGCTAGGGCTGGCGTCACCCGGTGCGGATACACCATGGTGTCACCCCCCCTTCCGAAAAAAGCCACTTCTGCTTTGGTGTCACCCCATTTCTCATGATGCGAGTGGTGTCACCCGGTGCGACCCGCACCCCCGTAGTGACGCCACTGTGTAGGAGCTCGGTGGAATGCCCCAAAGAACAGTTGTTGTTTGTTGGTGTTTTAGGGCCCTTCAACTACAAGGTCATTAGAGCCCCGTCCTCAGCATAACTCTTACGCAGAGACTGCACAGACACTACACTAATGCAACGACTTTTGGGTATTAGCAGTACCCAGTTTTCCCAAGCGGCCACCCATGTCAGTACTAGCTGAGGTTGCGCTGCTTAACTTCAGTGATCAGACGACAACGTGTGTGTCCAACGCAATTCACCGCTCCCAAAGAACAGCAGGCCGACAATAAATAAGCATAGGGGGAAAAAATACCATCACCAGTGTGCCCAGTCAGAGGGACACGATGGATACCCGACCCTGCCATAGGCTGGAAAAGGGGTTAGGAGTGTGCTTCGCATGTATTGAGGGTTCCTTTCCGTGCAGTCATGACATCATACACACCATACGGAAGGGCACTGACTTGACTTCCTATCCGACGAAAGGTGGATTGTGGGGCCTCTTTCTGGCTGAAAGAAGCCAACCGTCTGGGGGGGGGTTTAGGATTGAAGATGGAACCATTGACGGAGTACTTTAGGATCCGATTTCTTCGCCACCGAGGAAGACTGGTCACGATTTTTCTAATGAGAGGGGGGTCAATTATTTTAGGGAAGCTCCTACACCTGGAAATTTTGCCGCTCTACACGAATAGTTCATGTAGAAAGGGAGGTTCTTTCCAGGCAGTGTGGTGACACCACACGATGAGACGCCTGCTTTAGATGCTATCCGGGCACCGAAAGTATTGATTGCACTGGGGCTTACCTACTTCTCCTCACGCCCTCTCCCACGAGGTGAAATTTACTAACCACCGAGGTACAACGACAATTTATTTTTTGATCACAGTCACCAAACCCTCCGCGGTGGCGTAGTGGTTAGCACTCTCGCCAACTGCGTCAGTAGTTCTAGGTTCGACACTGGACCGAGGTGGGTCGGCTTCTTCCGGGTGAGAGAGAGAGGCGGCGTGTGTGCCTTCTTTCGGATGCGAAATAAAACCGAGGTCCCGTGTGGGTGTACGATGGCACTTGCACGTAAAAGAACCCTCTCTACTACGCAACGGGTAGATGAGGCAAAAATTTCCAGGTGTAGGAGCTAGCCCCCTGGCGTCGGTAGCCTTCCCCAACGAACACTAGACCGACGATAAATAAGCGTAGGGGTGCAGCTTTGGCCGGCAACCGGCTGCAGAAAAAACTATGACCAATATATCGCCCTGCGTCCATTCAGAGGGACAAGATGGGTACCCGACCCTACCATAGGCGGGAGGGCTTTGATCAAAGTCACCAACTATTTCGGGTATTAATTTACGTTTTAACAAAACCTTTTTTTAAAAAAAAATATTCGTGGAAAATAAAATTAGAAAAATGACTCAAATGACAGGTTTCCAGGTGGACCATCAAAGATTAAAGACTTATCAGGTGATGTTGGTGGTGATGATAACAGATGGCACGTGAACAGCAGGGAAAAAACTCCTCAAAAAAATAATTACAAGCTTCACTTGACACCCCCACAATGGTAATTTTACAGATGGTTTCAGATCCGTGGGTGTGTAGACACTCGTTTCGGCCTACTACACGACAGTTCTTATACACCTCAATCACCCACCCCTTTCTTTCTCCCAAAAGAAATATCAAAAGACGAAGAAAAAAACTGGTCAACGGTCAACCTTATTTAATAGTTCTTGGTACCAAAAAAAAAAACCTACGAACCCTTTTCCCGCCTATAGCAGAGTCGGATACCCATCTTTGTCCCGCTGAATGAATACAACCCCAGCTAGTACTGACATGGGTGGCCGTTTGGGAAAACTGGGTACAGCTAGGGAGCGGCGAATTGTGTTGGACACACCAGTTCTCGTCTGATCACTGAAGTTAAGCAACGCAAGCCCAGCTAGTACTGACACGGGTGGACGCTCGGGAAAACTGGGTACTGCTAATTCCCAATAATCGTCGCATTAGTGTAGTGTCTGTGCAGTCAATGCATTAGAACTATACAGTGGACGGGTCTCTAATGACCTTGTAGTTGATGGGACCTTAAACACCAACAAAACAAAAAAAATGGGTACAGCTAATACCCAAACATCGTCGCATTAGTGTAGTGTGTCTGTGCAGTCTCTGCATAACAACTATGCTGTGGACGGGCGTTCTAATGACCTTTGTAGTTGAAGGGCCCTAAAACACCAACAAACAACAACAAATGAATGGACACATGGGCGATCTATTGAACGGTATTTTTCCACAGCCGGTTGCCGACCAAAGTATGCAACCCCTAAGCTTAGTTATCGTCAGTCTTCTATTCGTTGGGCACTCCACCGCTACCAGCAGGGCGAGCTTCCACACCTGAGAATCCTGCCTCATCTACCCGTTGCATAGTGGAGAAGGTCCTTTGACGTGCAAATGACATTGTACACCATACGGGACCACTGTTTTACCTCTCATCCGAAGCAACGCACACTCGGGGCCTCTCTCTTACGCCCGACCGAAGCCAACCCAACTCGATCCAGTATCAAACCTAAGACAACTGACGCAGTAATCCAGAACGCTACCTCCTGTGCCAATGAAGCGGGGCTATCCAATACTTGTTGGTACCACGAAAGAACAAAAATCGACCTCGAGGATATGTAATCAGTGATAAAAGTATCTATAGGAGATCATACTGATCCCATGTGTCCCATTTGGGAATTTTACCGATCGGCAGAGAAAAGGGTCCTTTCGCATGCAGTAGTGATAAAGAACACCTACAACACCTTCGTATCCGAAAAAGAAGGGAAGAAGTCACATCTGCCTGGGGCAGGATGGACCCTCCATTTATGGACTCAAAAGTCAAACACGCTGCCATCGACCCACCTTGTCCATAATTGAAAGGTTATGGGACAAATGTAGTTTGACCGAATTGTGAAGGTGGGCGAGGGCAGTGACGGAACATCGCACAAGAGTAACAATCACGCGCTTGGGCCCTCCAAAAACCAGCACCTTCATTCCCATGGCTGCAAAAGGCTAAAGAAAATAGGAATTTATTTTTAAAAAAAAAACCGATTTATGAATCGCTAACACTTATGAACCCTTAAGTGTCCGAGCCTCCACTAGAGAGGGCCGAGGGGTGCATGTGCAGGGGGGAAGGGATTAAGTATAAATTCACACAGCGATCACTGTACATGCCTGCCATTATCCCATTAATCCGAAGTTTGTACATCCCAAACCGGAGGGAGAGGAGAACCACACGACATGGATAATTACTGATTTGACCAATACACAATTGGCGTTACCGGAACTGCGGCCCATTTAGAAAATGGTAAAACCCCCGGCTAAGGCCCCAACCTTCAGTACCGCAATCACCTCGGCATCAGCATGTGTGAGAAAGAAAAGACAAATTTAATCATGAAGCGGGGTGAAGGGTAGGGTGAGAGGAGATGGACACATTGATATCTACTGACAGTGCCACGCTTACCAGTGCTATGTCGATTTCCTTGGAGCGATGAAGAAATCCCCGGTGAAGAAGCTTGGGCTTAGTAAAATCTTGACCCTCTTCCATTTTGTTTGTTTGTTGGAGTTTAACGTCCCGTCAACTACGAGGTCATTAGAGACCCGTCCATTGCATAGTTCTAATGCATATACTGCCCAGACACTACACCAATGCGACGATTATTGGGTATTAGCAGTACCCAGCTTTACCGAGCGACAACCCATGTCAGTACTAACTGGGCTTGCGTTGCTTAACTTCAGTGATCAGACGAGAACTGGTGTGTCCAACGCAACTCGCCGCTCCCCCATTTTCTCGAGTGTTGAGTAAAATGACACCTGAAAAGAGGGACACACAAAAATAAAAAAAAAAACCAGTTTATATCAACACCAAACAAATTACTCTGTGTTTTTTAGTTCTAGCAAATAAAAATGACCACTCTGCGCCATGTTCTTTAGAATAAGCCTGCCAAATTAAGACCTTGTCTCAAAGAGTCAACAGCCTGCTGTGTGCACTTCGTCATTCTACCTTCAAAGGCAAGTCTATTTCGTTCAACCAAACATCTGGTGATGGCAGGCAATACTTTTTAATTAACCATCCAAAGGAGAATTAGTTATGGTTCGGTGTCGGATATCAGTTGGCAAGCTTAGACGTTGAAAAATGTTGTTAACGCCACATTAAATAAAAACCCAGATTAAGAAGGGAAAAAACGTTTATCACGTGGATCATGTGCACGCGTACATCAACTAGTAAGGCACTCACAACGACACATGGCGACTGAAAGCAGGAGGAGAGGGCATTTGGACCATGACTTCTGTGTATCAGCTTGAAAGTGCGACCCTTTGGTCATCTGGATAACCAACTCTTCATTTACAAAGAGAGAGAGAGTGTGTGTCTTAATCCCGCCTCGGTAGCCCAGTGAATTGCTTTTGTTTGTTGGAGTTTAGGGTCCCGTCAACTACAAAGGTCATTAGAACCCCGTCCACAGCATAGTTCTGATGCAGAGACTGCACAGACGCTACACTAATGCGACGATGTTTGGGTATTAGCTGTACCCAGTTTTCCCAAACGGCCACCCATGTCAGTACTAGCTGGGGTTGTATTCATTCAGAGGGTTTGTTTGTTGGAGTTTAAGGTCCCGTCAACTACGAGGTCATTAGAGACCCGTCCACTGTATAGTTCTAATGCAGGGACTGCACAAACACTACACTAATGCGACGATTATTGGGTATTAGCAGTACCCAGCGTTCCCGAGCGACCACCCATGTCAGTACTAACTGGGCTTGCGTTGCTTAACTTCAGTGATCAGACGAGAACTGGTGTGTCCAACGCAACTCGCCGCTCCCAGTGAATTGCTGTTTGTTTGCTGGTGTTTAGGGTCCTTCAACTACAAGGTCATTAGAGCCCCCGTCCACTTCGAAAGTTCTAATGCAGGGGTGGCCAAAACGAGGCCCGCGGGCCGCATGCGGCCGACCGGTAGTCATGGTGAGGCCCTCAGAGCTTGGTCAAATGAGCATAAAATTATTGTACATATCACCAAAACAACATTACATCATGAGTCGGCATCAACCAGGCAAGCGTTTGACCACAGGTAGCTCATGGGGCAGACAAACCTAGGCGGATACCTAGGGCGGCAAATATGCAGCATATCCGACATGCAGTATATCCGTCATTTAAAATGTTCATAGTTCTGGGGTTTCCAAACATCTCAGATTGGTGGGGGCCTTCTCTAAATCTTGCGTCTTGTTGCAGAGCCATAGCAAGGCGTTAGCAATGGGACGGATGCCAAGGGAGCTCAGACAATTCAACAACAACAAAAATTAGGTGCGTGGCCCGGCAGGGAATATTATTTCTTCAATTTGGCCCGCCCACTGAAATGGTTGGCCACCCCTGTTCTAGTGCATTTGTTTGTTTGTTGGTGTTTTAGGGCCCTTTAACTACAAGGTCATTAGAGCCCCGTCCACTGCATAGTTGTAGTGCAGAGACTGCATAGACACAACACTAATGCGACGATTTTTTTGGTATTAGCAGTATATGGTTTTCCCAAGCGGCCACCCATATCAGTACTAGCTGGGTTTGCGCTGCTTAACTTCAGTGATAAGACGAGAAGTGGTGTGTCCAACCCAATTCGCCGCTCCCCGGCGCAGTGGGTAGCACTCTCGGTAACTGCGTCAATAATTCTAGGTTCGATACTGAACCCAGGTGGGTAGGCTTCTTTTGGGAGCGAGAGATGCCCCAAGGAGCGGCTGATTGCGTTGGACACACCAGTTCTCGTCCGATCACCGAAGTTAAGCAGCGCAACTCCAGCTAGTACTACCGGTAACATGGGTGGCCTCTTGGGAAAACTGAGTACCATTAGTAACCAAAAATCGTCGCACTAGTGTAGTGTGTGTGCAGTCTCTGCATTACAACTACGCAGTGGACGGGGCTCTAATGACCTTGTAGTTGAAGGGCCCTAATTGTTGTTGTTTGTTGGAGTTTAAGGTCCCGTCAACTACGAGGTCATTAGAGACGCGTCCACTGTATAGTTCGAATGCATATACTGCACAGACACTACACTAATGCGACGATTATTGGGTATTAGCAGTACCCAGCGTTCCCGAGCGACCGCCCATGTCAGTACTAACTGGGCTTGCGTTGCTTAACTTCAATGATCAGACGAGAACTGGTGTGTCCAACGCAACTCGCCGCTTTGAAGGGCCCTAAAACACCAACGAAACAAAAAAAAGAGAGGGATGCCCAGAGTGGACCTTCTTTCGGATGAGAAGTAAGCCCGAGGTCCCGTGTGGTGTACGGTAACATTTGCACGTCAAGGAACCCTTTCTTCTATGCAACGGGTAGAAGAGTCAAAATTTCCAGGTGTAGGAGCTCGGGTGGAGTGTCCCAAAGAACAGACCGACGACAAATAACCGTAGGGGTTGTAGCTTTGGTCGGCAACCGGCTGCGGAAAAACACGGTGGAATACACCACCCTTGTTTCTATTCGGCGGGTGAAGATGAGTACCAGACCCTACCATACGCGGGAAAAGGGTTAGGAGTTGCTTTCAGAGAGAGTGAGAGGTCTCGGACATTACAGCTAGCAAACAAGGGTAATTGAATACAACTAAATAAGCTATTAGAGAGTTTTCTGGCTACGTTTCTATCCGACGTACGCTACGCAATGCAAACGAACTGTCAACTGCGCAAACTCAGATACTGCGTGCGTCTGCGCAGTTCACAATTCGTCTGCATTGCGTAGCGTACGTCGGATAGAACCGCAGCCAGAAAACTCTCTATTGTCCAGGCCACAAGGTTTCATTTACACTTTTCCGCACTCCGACATCAAACCTATCACATTGCAATGACCTAGACTGGTGGTTAACCTACTAGTAAGAGTATGTAGATACGAGTTCAATTCCATGTTCAGACGATGACTCATCGGCCAGTAAAGATGCAACGTAAGTTTTTGCTTGGTTATTGAGCGTCGACCTCTAACCATTGCTTCCGTGCAGAGAAAGTCACACGCACGCACGCGTCCTCAGCAGGTGAAAGCAGCGCCTGCTCTAGCACTTATGCCGCCCTGGACAAAAGGACAAATTGCCGCCCCTTGAAGCAGCGCTCTGTTCGCGTGCTCTGTTCTCCCACCTGACAAATGCCCGGGTTGCCCCTCCCACCCCTTAGAGCGGGCCTTGGTGAAAGATTTGATTCGGTATCTACCTGGTACGCAGATAAACTGAGTTCAATTCCCAGATGTGGCGACATTATGGTGCTACTATTCCTTCCTGCTTCTCGTCATTGACTCCTTGAAGGGCGTATGTTTCCCTCAAACCTTAAAGAATCCTAAAAAAAACCCACGACTTTGAACAATGAAGACGTCAGGGCAGTCATCAATGGAGGCACGCAGAACTGAACTAGCCCAGCCCGGTGGTCGGCAGACCATGGCTCTTTTCCCTCTAAAAATCCATATTCATATCCATAGGCTCTCTGATACCTCTAGACCTAATATCCTTTTTCCTTGACAACTTGAAAGTCTGCCGACAGTGGCGTAACTTCAGTTGTGGCGCCCGGTGCAAGAGGCACTCGAAGCGCCCTCCCTCCCCTGTTGCTTGTCCTAAGCAGAGATGGTACACGTATGTAGGCACTACTGTAGGTCCTACAGATATTGCGTCGCGGCAGCTGATCTCCAGCAAGGCGGACAAGGCGCCCTCCAAGGTGGCGCTTTGTGCGGCTCCCGGGGTAACTTGACCCCATCGCCCCTACAAGTTACGCCACTGTCTGCCGACCTATGAAGGAGTGCCGAGTCTTCCCCGGTCAACCATTGTCATCAGTGGGCGAATAAGCCCGTCATTAACAAAAAAAAATCAATACAAGATTATAATAACACTAAAGTACTAATTGTTTTGAAATTCTACGTTATTTTGAAGACAACGCTGAATCTCTTGTCGCAGCAGCTACTTGATCGCGGGCCCTTTTTTTGGTGTTTGTTTGTTGGTGTTTAAGGTCCCGTCAACTACAAGGTCATTAGAGATCCGTCCACCGCATAGTTCTAATGCAGAGACTGCACAGACACTACACTAATGCGACGATTTCTGGGTATTAGCAGTACCCAGTTTTCCCAAGCGGCCACCCATGTCAGTACTAGCTGGGGTTGCGTTGCTCAACTTCAGTGATCAGATGAGAACTGGTGTGTCCAACGCAATTCGCCGCTCCCCTCTCTTTTCGTAGCATATCCCACGAGCTTAATTTTCTGTCCAGTTCAACCCTGGGCCTCAAGCACTTGCGAAAGTAAGTTTAATAATAACCTTGTAAATACACTGGTGCAAAAGACACATTTCAATCTGACCATCTTGCACTTCTCATATCAAATCTGTGTTATTCTTAACAGCATGACAAAAGAAGAAAAAGGAAAAAAAAAACAAACTCCGTTAGTTATATCACTAATATTTAAAAATTGGGTGGACCCTATCTGCCCTATCAATTTCCCTTCTGAGAAAAAGGGATGGAATGCAGAGTGTGAAAGTAATTTCAGTTAATGCTCATATTCTTGAAGCAGTATAGGGCAGTAAAAAAAAAAAAAAGTTCACTAAACCACATCTGAAAAGATCCTAATATTAATGGTAGTTGTAGTAGTCGTCGGCATCAAGACAATAACAACAGTGACACTGTTCGTATCACAACTGTCATTAGTACACAATTTTTTTGATGGTGACCCTTTCCTTTTTTTTTCTCCTTTGCATCAAACGTCTTCACTCAGTCCCATTTTAAAAACAAGAGCAGTAAAATAAATCATCAAATTCCAATTTCAAACGCAGAACAAGTTGCACTGAGTGTTGACATACGTGAATGCTCTCTAAAATGAGGATGTTTGATAGATACCATGTTTTACAAAAAGCAATTTCGTACACATTTTTTTACAGCTGTCAACGTAATTACGGGCATTTATTTTTCTTTTGGATGGATAGCAAGGGTGCGATTGTTATTCCTAACAGGGTATTATTTCATTCAATTTTGGTAACGACAAAGGGAGAAAAAAAAAAAAAAAGGAGGAGGAGGAGACGAAGATGATTCCCAGTGGACTTCTACACTACGGAGGAGGTTAGAAGATAATTTAGTAGCAACACGTACGTTCTTTCTTCAGTACAAAAGCAAAGCAACTCCTAACCCTTTTCCCTCCTATGGCAGGGTCGGGTACCCATCTTGCCCCTCTGAATGGACACAAGGGCGATATATTGGTCATTGGTTTTCTGCAGCCGGTTGCCGGCCACAGCTGCAAGTCCCTATGCTTATTCATCGTCAGTCTACAGTTCATTGCTTGAAGAATTCCACCCACGCCAGGGGACGAGCTCCTACACCTGGAAATTTTGCCTCTTCTACCCGTTGCTATGATCCGCTAACGCAGTGGTGGTTCTCAATCTTTTTGAAGTCGGGGAACACTAAACTGTGACATTTTACTAGCACGGAACACTTACAATTCAACATAAACTTTAAAGCAGGTTGTACACCTTCTACACTTGGTATTTACTACATCATCATCATCATCATACCCTTATCCCGCCTGTGGCAGGGTCGGGTCTGCGGGTTCTAGCCCTCTACTCTCGTCTATCTCTCCCCAGTTCCCCGTCCACCACCCCCCACACTGTCACATCTTTACAGACAACCTGTTCCCACATCTGCTTTGGTCTCCCCCTGCCCCTGGTGCTACCGACCACCTCCATTCCTGGAATTAACCTAACGAGGTCCGCTTCCCGTATTCGCATGACGTGTCCATACCACCTCATCCTATTCCCCCTCATTTTCTCGGCGATGTCCACCACCCCAGGTTACCTCTAATATGCTCATTCCTAATTCTGTCAGCTCTCGACACGCCACACATGTGCCATAGCATTCGCATCTCGGCTACTCGCATTCTATTTACGTAGCTCTTCCTCACTGCCCAGCACTCTGATCCATATAGCATAGCTGGTCTAACCACTGTCCTGTAGAACTTCCCTTTCAACTAGATTTGGATCCTCCTATCACACAGGACTTCGCTTGCCTGTCTCCACTTCAGTGACCCCCTCCCCCATTGATTCGGCGGGTCACATCAGAGTATCTCTCCATTGCTTTATTTGTGCATTAAATTTTTTGCGGAACACTTGAAGTGGTTTCACGGAACACCAGTGTTCCGCGGAACACGCTTTGAGAACCACTGCGCTAACGGGTTGGGGAGTAAGCCAAGCAGCCATAACAGGCTGAAAACTTAGGAGGCTGCTCGCGGGAGCAGCGGTCTTAGCGGGAGCTTTAGGTGCAGAGCAGCGGTCTTCAAACTGAGATGTATTGAGGAACCCCAGGGTTCCGCAATACATCTCTGGGGCTTCCGCGAGTCAAAATGAAAATTCGTTAGCAGCGGCAAGATATACTTTTCTAAAGGTGGGACGGGGTTCCCCCAAAACATCTTATAGTTCTAAGGGTTCCGTGGGTCGACAAAGTTTGAAGACCACTGGTGTAGAGGATATAGGAGAGAGAAAATTTGCAGCACCCAACATTCTTTACGAACCTCCCATGTTGGTACTAACGTGGGTTTGCATTGCTTAACTTTAGCGATATCATGAGAACTGGTGCGTCCAACGGAACTTGGCTGCGTAAGTAGAGAGGGTTCTTTTACGTGCAAGTGACATCGTACACCAATACGGGACCTCGGTTTTACTTCTCATCCGAAAGAAGGCGCACTCGTGGCCTCTCTCTCTCACCCGAAAGAAGCCAACCCACCTCGGTCCAGTGTCGAACCTCGAACTACACGCAGTTGCCGAGCGTGTAAACCACTACACCACCGAGGCGGGTTTTTACACTACGGAGCAGGTTAAGGCCCCCATACACGTTCAATTTTATCTTCAGGTCTAACTGTTCAATTCGAACTGTATAGTTAGATCGCTACGTGTGTGGGGAAATCTCATCGAATTTTCAATTGAAATTTTTGAACTGAAGATCTTTTGCAGTGGCAAAGAGATTTAACTGAAGACAAAACTGGCGATAAAACTGAACGTGTATGGAGGGGGGGGCCTTTAGATGATAATTTAGTAGCACGTTCGGGAAACTTTAGTCGTTTTGCTTCAGTGCAGCAGAAACATATTTAATATCGATCATTAGAAATTTCCTAATACACATTGAAACATCACTTAACTCACCCGAGTCACAGGAAATCGGCTATTTTATGCTTTTCTGGCTTTATGCCTTTTCTCTCTTTCTCTCTCTCTCTCAATCTCCCCCTACGTCAGTTCTTGTTTTCTTCTTGTTATGTCTTCAATCTATCACCTCTATATCAACCTGCATCTTCCACCCTTAGAACAACCAACGATATCAAAAGAAATCACCGTGAGAATTTCTCTTTATATGAAGCTCTAAATTGTTAGATACTTATTGTGTAATAAGATGATGTTGATGATGATGTGAATGAGGAAAGGGATACACGAATGAATAAGTTAGTTGGTGAGAAATTTAAATTTCCCATTCCATTCACACTTGACGGCACAGCGTAAAAGATTCACCAACGTCTTGACGCGCGTGATTTTCACTATATCAAAGTATATATCAACCAACAACCATTCCTGAAACAAAAAAGAAAAGTACACATTATCTTTTTATAATAATGATAAATCGCGTGATTCTTTTACTTACTAAATTAAAACAACTTTTTAGTTGTTATAAACACAAACCTACACTAGTACCGTTTGAGATTCACTGTACAAGTCAGTTAAATAAGCATTTCTAGATTTTAACGACTGTTATTTAAGATCATGCTATCATGATAAATAACAAGTAATAAAGACCAAGAAATAAAATTTATAAAAAAAAACCTTTGAAATGTGTAATTTGCATCTTCTCAATTTCTTACTATGTCTCGAGGAACTTAAAGTTCTTGATATCATCCATCTTGTTAAAATCTGCGTCACAATAAGCCAGGGGTTCCCGACCTACTCCTTTTAAAAGTATGGGCTTACCTCATAGACCCCCTTACAATTTTCTCTCTATATAATTTGCACCTGATATACATTATAAAACATCCCGCCTCGATGGGCGCAGTAGGTAGCGTGCTCGATAACTGTATCAGTGGTTCTCGGTTTGATACTGGACCGAGGTGGGTTGGCTTCTTTTCGGGCCGAAAGAGGTGTCTCAAGTTCTCCTTCCTTCGGATGAGAAGTAAAACTGAGGTCTTGTGAGGTGTACGATGGCATTTGCCCCTAAAACAAAGAACCCTCTCTATTATGCAGCGGCTAGATGAGGCGAAATACCCAGGCGTTCGACTGAGTGCCCCAATGAACCAAAGGCTAACGCTATATAAGTATTGGGGTTGCAGCTGTAGTCGGCAACTGACTGGAGAAAACACTGTCCAATATTTCACCCTTGTGTCCATTCAGAGAGACGAGATAGGTACCCCCCAACCCTGCCATAGGTGGGAAAAGGGAACAACGCGTTCAAATAAATATTTAGATGTCGACCTCCAATCGACCCCTTGATCATCATTGACCCCCGTTGGGAAACCCTGCAATAAACAAATAACAGTTCTCTATCTTTTGTTTTCTGAGCTCATAAAAATTAAATGGATCAATGTAACAAAAGTAAGGAGGGAATCAGCTAGTATGGGTTCGCGTAATCTAATCTTTGTTTTTTCTAAGGAGAAAAGAAAGATTAATGACTAATAAACTAAGGAAGAACGTTGACTGGTAAACCGACCATAAGACCATCTGTTACATTATGATAAGATTGGAACGACACTCTCTCCGCAATTAAACGGATTTCTTTTTAAAATCATTCGATACACCAGAAAAAGTGCTCGTCTTAAAGTTATTCTGATGCTGCCTAGTGTAATTGTGCCATCTAAAATCTGGAGAAAAAACTGAATCTTAATAAACAAACCTGGTCTACTAAGTTCGTTAAGCCTCCCATTCGAAACATTAGTATCGATACTGAAATTTCGAATTACGATTTCATATAAAGATCTGCAGACGTTTATATCGAGGAAAATATCTTCATATGGTCATTCTTGTTCATTCGACGTCTAACAAATTGACTGATTGATTCATTTAATTACATTATCGTCAACAAATTTGGGAAAATAAAATTCAGCAAAACTTCGCAACCGCCAATTTTTCGAACCTTCTAATTCTATTACATTACGTCACCACGTCTCGCCACCTATTGAGCACTTTATGAATGAATAAGAACAGTTCGTATGAATAAAAAACAACTATCAACCCCCCTTTCCCCGCTAATGGCAGGGCTAGCCTCAGCCTGACGCGTCGCTAGGGTTGGGGTCACCCAGTGCGGTAACTCCCTGGTGTCACCCCCCCCTCCCTCCGAAAAAAAAAAGCCGCTCTATCTGCTCTGTTCCTTCTTCTGTTTTGGTGTCACCCCACTTGTCATGGTGCGATTGGCGTCTCTCGGGGCAGCCCGCACTCCCCCTAGTGACGCCAGGTAACCATTTTTGGCCCCACTAGGATAGATAGGCCATCTGTTGGACGGCATTATTACGCAGCCGGCTGTTAACCTAACGCTGTAATTCCTATAATTATTTATCATCGGCAGAGTTTGTGGGGTAGACCCTCATCACCCCACAGACAACTTTGCCAATATTCCTGCGGGTTCCATACGCCTGCCTGGGGCAACCCCAGTCAGAGTAGTTCAGTGGGCCCGCAGACCCGACCCTGCCACAGGCGGGATAAGAGTATGATGATGGTTAATTATCGGCAGGGTCGGTTCATGGTACCTTGGGTGCTCTCCGACAACTATCTCTTTGGAGCCCATTCGAATGAAAAACAACCACACCGTAGCCTAGATATTCGCCCACTGCAAATTGCGGGCTGGGCTCTCCACCACTGGCGTTTTAGGGCCCGTCAACTACACTAATGTGACGATTTTTGGGTATTAGCAGTACCCAGTTTTCCCAAGCGGCCACCCATGTCGGTACTAGCTGGGGTTGCGCTGCTTAACTTCAGTGATCAGACGAGAACTGATGTGTCCAATGCAATACACCCGATCAAACCTACAACCGCGGACTCGCGCACGACAGGATGCACCCTACTAATGGGACTACTGCTTAAAAAAATTTGGCCTTTTTATTACAACTTACATGCTCATTAGGGTATTTACTGGCACCTGAACAGAAGAAGGTCAGAAATGGGACTGGGGATTTGCAAACCTACCTCATGGAAACTTCACTGAAGGTCTCCCCGTCAAGCAGAAATTTGTTGACTTCGGCCAGGAATGAACCTGCACATTTGTTTGTTGGTGTTTTAGGGCCCTTCAACTACAAGGTCATTAGAGCCCCGTCCACTGTGTAGTTCTGATGCAGAGGCTGCACAGACACTACACTAATGTGACGAATTTTTTGGATACCGGCGGAACCGAGTTTTCCCAAACGGCCACCCATGTCATTACTAGCTGGGGTTGCGTTGCTTAACTTAGGTGATCGGACGAGAACTGGTGTGCCCAACGCAATTTGTCGCTCCCCGAATTTTCTTTCGTTGGTGTTCTAGGGCCCTTCAACTACAAGGCCATAAGAGCCCAGTCCACAGCATAGTTCTTACGCAGGGACTCCACAGACGCTACACTAATGCGACGATTTTTGGGTATTAGCAGTACCCAGTTTTTTCAAGCGGCCACCCATGTCAGTACTAGCTGGGATTGCGCTGGAAAAACGATGAAAACATAGTGGTAAATTAAAAAGAGAGCTAACTCTTGTCCCAGGAAATGATGGAGACCGGTAATCAAGCGGGTACCCCTATATACCCCACAAGTATGATGCTAAGCCTTTGGTTTATCATCACTCTTCATGTGAGGTCGGTTTTATCACGCAACTGCAAGCATCACATGCCGCTCACTCACCTTACCATAAAGATGAAAGTTGGCGGAAGTCGTCTCGCCTCTTTACAGAGCAACAAGACTAGAGGCAGTTATTTTAGTAACTCTTCCAACCAAGTCTACAACGCCAGAAACGGAGCACCATCATCATCATACCCTTAATTTTGAGACAAAACACATTTCCTCTCGGAATTGAAAGGGTTCTGGTAGATGAAGGTGACCCTTTCACCAAAAACGCCACAGGTGTTAACCAGAACCGAACCTGTGAGCCATGAGTTAGTAAAATTTGGTACCATGAGTCATTCACATGAGAGCAGGAATTCCCAATTTGTTGGTGTTTTAGGGCCCTTAAACTACAAAGGAGAGCGGGTCAAGATTCAGCCTAGCCACAGACTGAGGATAAGCCTTGATCTGCAGAGAACTTGGGACTCAATATAACCCCTGCACTTCACATAACTTGCATTATCCAGGTGGCGTGCTGGATGTTGGTGTTTTAGGGCTCTTCCACTACGAGGTCATTAGAGCCCCGGCCACTGCGTAGTTCTAATGCAGAGACTTCACAGACACTACACTAATGCGACGTTTTTGGGTATTAGTAGGACCCAGTTTTCCCAAGCGACCACCCATGTCAGTACTAAGTGGAATTGCGTTGCTTAACTTCAGTGATCGGACGAGAACTGGTGTATCCGACGCAATTCGCCGCTCCCGGCGTGCTGGACTACTACGTCAGTGGTTTTAAGTTCGATCCTGATGGCGGGTGATCATCTCGCCTCAGTGGGATAGTGGATAGCGCTATCGCCAGTAGTTCTAGGTTCGATACTGGACCGAGGGCGAGACAGAGGCCCCGTGTGCGCCTTCCTTCAGATGAGAAGTAAAACTGTGATCCCGGTGTGGTGTACACAATGTCATTTATGCGTAAAAGAACCCTCTCTACTATGAAACGGGTAAATGAGGAAAAAGTATCCAGGTGTAAGAACGCGCCCCTTGGCGTCGGTGCAGTGCCCCAAGGAACAGTAGACCGACGATATATTAATCATAGAGGTTGCAGCTTTCGTCGGCAACCGGCTGTGGAAAAACAGTCCAATATATCGCCCTTGTGTCCATTCAGAGGGATCCCCATGCGGCCTGGAACATCCCTGGTGCTTACTGTTATTGCGCAATAGGTCAGACACCATGGATTATTTTAAACAACAAAGCATTAATTTACCTGCCGAAATTTCTACTTTGGTTGCATAATACTGTTTTGGAACACGGAGGGTAGCCCGGCATCCTCCAGACAACAAAGCCAAGATTCCTACGATACGCCTGGCTAGGGTGCCCCCAGTCGGAGCATGTTCAGTGGATCCGCAGACCCGACCCTTCCACAGGCAGCATGAGGGTATGATATGTCCATTCAGAGGGACAAGATGGGTACTCGGCCCTGTCTTAAGTGGGGGAAAAGGGTTAGGAGTTGCTTTTTAGTTGCCTGATTACTGGTAGCTATGGCATTTTTAGGTTGGAAGAAGACACCCTAGTGCCAGTAGTAACCCCGTGTGGTGGTAACGTTGTCACCAGTACTAAAGAACATGAAGGCCATAAAATTTCCAGGTGTAGGAGTTTGCCTGTTCCCTGCCTGCTGTTAGTGTAGGAGCTTGCCTGTCCCCTGCCTGCTGTTGGTGTAGGAGCTGGCCTGTTCCCTGCCTGCTGTTGGTGTAAGGAGCTTGCCTGTTCCCTGCCTGCTGTTGGTGTAGGCGCTTGCCTGTCCCCTGCCTGCTGTTGGTGTAGGCGCTTGCCTGTCCCCTGCCTGCTGTTGGTGTAAGGAGTTTGCATGTTCCCTGCCTGCTGTTGGTGTAGGAGCTTGCCTGCCCCCTGCCTGCTGTTGGTATAGTAAACATGCCACAATGGCGATAAGTGCAGTTACGTAAAAATACCGCGCAATAATCACCCACCCCTGCGCCCCGTTGAGAGATAAGAGGTTCCTGACCCTGCCCGAAGAGCAGGAAGGGGTTGATTAGACGAGGTGATTAATGTGTCGGCCAGCTTATTTTTTTGCGGGCCGCGACCTCTGGTGAAGAAAACTTTACTTTGTAGCCTACTTAAAAAGCATTGAATACCTCTCTCGTTTTACTCTCTCCTACATTAGCGAATTGAGAGCTGGAATATACAAGTTCGCATCCTCTTCGGGCTAAAATAGCACCAATTCCTGTAAAAACACAATTATAAAACAGATAAACATATTAGCACTAGCATTAAATTCAACGTGTATCAAGGTGGCCAATGAGGAAAAAAAAGAAACAGACGAATGACGGTAGCATCATTACATTGCCATAGTAGGGAATTGAACTCGGGTCCACCTGCACACCAAGCGGATACCAAGTCACATACCACATCACTTGTACATCGACGTCCTACCTTCACTTTGATTCAAAAAAATCGCTTTTTTCACAAGCTGTCGTCTCCAATAAATGATAGGTTGAAAATACAACCATTTATTACAAAAAAAGGACATTGTACAAGGCATGCTAAGTTTAAAACCACTTTTTTTTAACCTCAGAAACTTCAAATATCTACTAAAAATACATTTTGAATAACAATACAATGATGACGCACCTAATTTGTGTTTTTTTGTTTTATAAATAACTGAATTATAATTATAATAATATTTTTCATGATGATGTTGTTTGCTTACCAAAATGCTTCACTACACACCTTGTAAGCTTGACCTTTTTGTGTTTTGAGAAGAGATGATATCCATATCACACCACAATAAACTTTTTTTTTGTCATTTAGATTTGAAGAAGAGATAATAACTGTATCAATAATAATAATAATAATAATTAATTAATTAATAATACCTTTCTTTTATCTGCGAGTGGGTGTGTATGTGTATGTGTGACGAAAATGATATTCAAGTCCAAAACCTCTTTTAAATTTTTTTCCTCAACAAAACAAACCCTTTTTCCACACTTCGTACTTGTTACCAGAGTTGACTATACAGGGAAGGGATTTTTAAACACTTTTTTTTTAATTAATCCATAATATTTTTTAAATGAAAAATAAAAAGCACTTACTAAGAAAAACGTTACAGTTTTTGTACATTTGGAAAGATTTTTTTGTCCCGTACGTGTTTGTATGAAATATGGGAGGGTAATGGTGTCTGCGTCTTCATCAGAATTGGTTGCCGAATTGAGTCTGCTCCTGCAACCAAAGAATTTCAGGAAGAAGAAGAAGAAAGAGGAGGAAGAAGAGATGATGATGATGGTCAGTCACAGGCGAATTGATGAAGATGAAACGGAAAAAAACCCCGGACGTCACTTTGATAGGATTAAATAACAAAAGTGTAAAAAAAAAAAACTCGTGAATAAAATCAAATTACAAATATTACCGACCGACGATGGACATGGAAAAAAACGGCGAAAGCGTTGAGAGAGAAAAAAAGTCTTGAGATGACCAAGAAAATAATAAGGAGGAGAGGAAGAAAAAAAAACTTGCCAGACGTTGACAAGATAGTCAGGTTAGCAAGTGATGACGAGACGCACGGATAAAACGATACTTCTTTTCTTTTAGATCCAACAGAAAAAGGATTAAACTTATCAGAAGTGACAACATCGGCGGCACATTTGAGTTTCTCTCTCTTCTCTCAAAAAAAAAAATCAAAAATAATAAAATAAAACACGAAATCTTCAGCAAACTAGATGTTATAATGTCAGAGACACAAGATATATAACATCACAAAATTCAATGTCGATGAAAAGTGGTGTAGAGGTGAGTGATGTGGGAAAAAAAAAAGATGAAGATCAAATGACAAATCACATAATCTGACAACAGAGCTTGCAACGACAAACATTTTCACCTATAAAAAATTTAAATGCATTTTTTTCTAGATTATGAATGAAAAATGTGCACAAAGGGGGGGGAAAGGAGGGGAGAAGGGGGGAAATCCCTCCTTAAATCAAGAATATATTTACAGAAATAACATAATAGCTACCATACGGATTTTTTTATAGGCGAATCTGCAAGATCTGGCGAAGAAAATATCAGTTCCGGTAACCTTTTCTGCAGACTCAGACTATTTTTCTTAGTGATGCTGTTGTTGAAGTTTTGTGCCCTCTTTTTTTTGCAATTTCTTTCTTTTATATAAAAACAGATCATGACTCTCAGATGAATAAAATGATATTATAAGTTCACAGTCAGGATATAGTCCTCCAGAGAAAACAAATCTTTCATGAAAACACGATGCATAAATAAACGTAGAGAGATGCAATGGACACCCAGGAGACCCGACAACATTTTTCACAATTAAATTACGTCCCACATTTCTCCATATGTTGACCTAACTCTGCTAAGCAATAAGCAATTGTGCGAGAAGAATCGCCATTTGAGGCAGCAATGGTCACCAAGTAGCCTTCGTATTGTTTAGCCAACCTACAATAAAAGACATAAATACTCATAAATCAGGAACAAGTTTTGCACCTGTCTTCGAAGGAGAGAAGTAGCGGTTTTCAACCCTAGTTTTTGCCATGAATTCCCTTACGTCAACCTAATGGTGCCACTAAACTTCCCTTTACCAGTCAGTAAAGGCATTGAACTCCCCGTTATCGGCCTAGAGGAGCCACTGGACCCGTTATCAACCTATATGGAGTCATTAGACCCTCTATTTATCAATCTGTCACCCTCGTAGAGCCAGTGAACCCATTCTTGTCAGTATGTCCGCCTACCATAGCTACTGGACCTAATTTTGTCAGTTTATCAGCCTAGTGGAGCCAATAGGCCCATTTTCCTCAGTGCATCAGTCTGGTGGAGCCACTGCACCCATTTTGTCATTACATCAGCCTAGTGACGCCACTGCACCATCAGCCTAGTGGAGCCACTGGACCCGTTTTTGTCAGCATATCAGTCTGGTGGAGCCACTGGACCCGTTTTTGTCAGTAGGGTTTGTCGGTTTTGAAAACCGGTTTTCAACACCCATTTGTTAACGAAAACTCTAAAACCGGTTTTTAATAAAATTTGTCGGTTTTTGTATAAACCCTAGTTGTCAGTATGTCGGCCTAAAGGAGCCACTGGACCCATTTTTGTAAGTTTATCAACCTAGTGGGGCCACTGGAAGCCTCTTTGGTCAGCCTACGGACTACTGCCAATCAAGAATTTATGAAAATCGTTATTCATGTCAGTACTACCTCAATAATAAATGCGAAGATGTTACACGATTTCGCACATCAAAAAAACGTTTTATAACTAAAATCCAGCATCCTCTAGTAGCAGTCAGTAAAAGTGCGCCATCTCTCTCCTTCCTTCTTTCCTTACTAATTTAAAGGGTTCCTAAAATGGCTATGAGAGTTTACTCACCCTCTTCCTACTAGTGAATTGGTGATTACGTTCCTTAGAACTAGAGCAGCAGTAAACCTCACACTTTTAGTCAAGGCGTTATCCTCATCACTCTGTCAACAACAAAAACAACAACAAATTAGAAATGTAGAGTCAGTTAGTAGTTCAAAAATACAATTAGCAACTCAATAAGTACATACCGCTGTATCATGACTGTTAATGTACTCTAACGCATGGCGTTTTATAGCATGAAGAGCAGCATTTGGAGCATACCCCGGATGAGGAGGTGGTGGGGCAGGCAATGGGATGTTTGACGTACCAGAACGCGACAACTCCTGTCGCCGCATGGCTTGCAACCTCAGTACGTTTTCGTTGCAATGTCGTTCCTACAAAATTCCAAAATGAAGGTGAGATTACATTAATGTAACAGCATAACACTCTTGGCTTGGCATACTGATGCATAAAAACTACATACTTGAAGATGGGTCATAAGAGATAACCTTTGTCGTACCATCTGGTCACAATTCTCCCACATGCACGGCATTCGGTTGTTCCCCTTGGGAGTGTGGGCTTTACACGCATGAAAAAACACGTTTGAAGGAGATTCAAAAGATCTTCAAAAAAAAAAAAAAAACATGCAAAGAACAAACAAACAAAAAATTAATCATAACATGGACAACGTCAGGAAGATTTCAAGGTAAGTGTAGTAATGGCTCTTACTTTTTACAATCTTTCCATTCACACAAGAACTCTAGCTTAGGCTGAGGCAATACTGTGGACGGCGGTACAGTTGACGCACTTCCAGATTCTGCATTGCTATTACTGGAATCGTTATCTGTTACTACCTTCGCGGCAACTACAGTTCCTGCTGCAGATGGTGTCCCAATAACTGGTGAAGGTGATGATAACGATGAAGGCTGTTCTTCCTTTATGCATTTTGAACTAACAGAAGGAGACGAGCATGGTGGACGTGCAACAACAGCAGCAACTTTATCGACTTCAGGTGTCAACTTTGTCTTCACTTTCTGAACGATCACAGTTGAAGATGGTACAATCGTTGACCTGTTAACCACACTCCACTTGAATTCGTTCTTAATGCCTACAACACCTGAAGCCGTTTCTGCAACCAAAGGAGTTGTCTTTCCACTAGCGTCTGTGGAGATAGAGGCTGGGGTTGATACCAATATGACGCTAGTGATGGGTGCACTGCTAGTAGTGATGACAGAGGTGGCATTAGTGATGCAACCACATAGTGGAATTGTCGGTGGTTTTGGTGCTATGGGTGTCAGAAATGTTGTGGCAGATGAAGTTTGAGAGGTGACAGACGCCGGAAACCGAGTAGCTTGCATCGGAACGTCTTCCGTACGGATTCGTTTGGCAGCATCAGTTGCAGAGTCACCAACATCTGCAGGTGGGCGCTTGGCGATGAGGCGCATGGTTCCACCAGCAGCCTGCTGTCTTAATTGCTTCAATTGTTCCATAGAAACCCGAGGAAAGCCTATCAAGTCATCCGCTTTTGGAGGAGTGATGACTGCAAACCGACTATTTACAATGGTTCTATTAGGACCAATGGCGGGCGTGCACTTAGGGCTAGCCTCGTTTGATGCCTGTATGGTTGGAGCCACCGTTGGCACAGACTGTGCAGCTACCTTTGAATTGGGATCATCGGTCCTTTCACGAGTAGTACTGTTAATAGGCAATATTCCACTAGCTGGAACCAAGAGCACCTTCCCACCACATCCGTTAGCACTTCCTACATGCCGCGTGTTCGTTTTATCCGACTCGAAGGGCAACTTAAGAGATGGAGATGACACTGGGGTAGCAGCCACCACCATTGTTGCTGCGACTGTCCTGGGAATTGTTATCGAATGATTCACTATGTTGTCACCATTTGAGATGTTACAGTTCTTCGAAGGCGTAGTGGAGACTGGAGCAGTAGAAGTCACTGATACGGAAGGGAGAGCTGATGTTTTTGTCGCCGTGTCATTCTGATGATTTGTTATATAAGGTGAAATGGGTTTCTTATCACCAGGCCTCCTATCAACGATCCCATTCATTGAGAACAGGGCATCTTTGTGAACCTTACCATCCAACAAGTCTGCTAATACACCACCCTTCTTCTTCGATGGCTGGGGAGGTTGTAACGAAGGTGGAAGATTTGCAAATGGATTAAGTCCCGAATTTTGGGCATTTGTAAGTTCATGACACTTAAATATTGAGGGCGGATTCGAGCTTGTGGCAGTGACAGTAGTTGGGATAGTGCTAGCATGTGTGACTTGAATACCAGGATTGGAAATTGGAGCCGCTATTATCTGCGTACCATTCTGTAGTCTTAAACTAATGGTTGTCCCCAGTGGCTTTTCTGGAGAGGATTGGGTAATGTTCCCATCTGTTATAGGCACTCCTTGTAATTTAGGTGCTGCTGGAAGCACAGTCTTCAGAGCAGCTTCGGGCTCTGGCGATTCACAACTCAAGCTCCCACTAACAACACTAAGCGAATGATTTACATTACTAACATCTGGATTGGAAATATGATTCTCCGGAACAGATGGTCTAGATTCTGATGGATTACTGGTCGTGTTTCCTCGAAGTATATCTTTTCCACGCACTTCAAGAGGCACCAACCTTTGCATTCCATTAATCCGTAACTTTGGAGTAATAGAATAAGATTGAGACGGAGCCGCCGGCGTGGTACATGTTGGCACAATACTGTTAGATTGCTCTGCCAGCCTCGCTTTTACTGCAGCCTGCGCAGCTATCAGTTCTTTAGTAAGAGTAGGAGGCGGCATTGGAGGAGGTGGATTACAGTGTCCTAGCATTGCACCCAATTGACTGTTTGTACGAGATTTGATAGGAGATGCCATTACACCAACAGTATTATTTGATACAGTGTCAATAGCAGCAGTAGCAGCGTAAGTGGTAGTAGTCAAAGTAGCACCACCTATACTATCCCTTGTGGCTGTAGACAAAGTTGGCGTATTGGAAACTGGAATTGCCAAGCATGCCTCCAACGTCAAAGGTCCTGATGTAGTGCTTGAAACGCTTTGCACTGGCGTTATATTTTTGACAGAAGTAGATGATTGGTGGGGCACCGTCTTCTGCTTTAAAAGCTGCTGCCTTTGAATGTTTTGATTGACCTTATTGGCCAACAGACTCTTGATAAGGTTGCTGTTTGAATCTTTCGAAGATGTAACAGGAGAACTTGGAGGAGAGGAACGACTCATGAGCGCCTTTTGTAGATGTGGATGATGACTTGAAGGGCTACGTGGTGGAGCACTCAACTGAGCTTTCAGTATCGGACTTTGGCTGTTACTATTGGAAGACGGCGACAACGACCGACTGGGGGACACAGGAATTGATGCTAGGGATAATTGTCCTGGAAAAAAAAAATACTCATGTATGTCACCATCACATGTAATTCGTACAAAATATACACAATAATAAACCAAGCTAATCTAAAGCTAGACAAATGTTAGGGAAATGATTTGAAATGTGATTGTGACCGATGACATAACATATACCGGTAATAAACAGCATTGTTGCATTCAAATTTGTGATTAATTTATTATGTAACAAATTAAATTTATAGTAAGTAATACCGGTACTTAATATTTAGCACAGAAGAACCTCAAAACTAGGTTATGCTTGGGGTACTCGCTTGAGACAAGCGTTTGATCCGCCACTAGTCATACTATTTTGCCCATAGTGAAAAGACGACACTTCCTAAGTTTCGTCAATGAAATACAGTCTAACATTTAGCGAATATATTAACCCGCGCCTTTCTCTCTCTTCCTGATCCACGTTAAACCAATATTAACAATAAGTATTCGAGCAAAAAATTTATTACCAGATGTTCCAGAACCACGAGGAGACCCTGAATTGGAAGTGGTGGACTTTATAGGAGCTAAAATCGAAACGGGAAGGGGGTGCATACGTTTCTTGATTCCATCCATCACCAACTCTGTTACACCTTCCATACGACGAGGCATAACATGAGGAAAGACAGATCTACCATAACAAGAGTGTTATAAATATGTTACAAACAAGACAAGTCCATTAAATTATCACTTGAGCATTTAAATCACAATTTACCTGACGTAATTTGCAAGTTGAGTGGGTCCTACTAACCCTTTCTTCCCCAACTTGATGCACACGTTCTGATATTCATTATAGATATCTGTATGAGAAATGGAACGGCCCGTACTGATTTCATAAGTGGCTTTTAACCTAAATAAGAGCATTTGTTAAATTCGATAACCTTCTTAACACCGACTATGCGTCCATTTGTTTTCAGAAAATATA
Organism: Trigoniulus corallinus; assembly: GCA_013389805.1. Lineage (NCBI taxonomy): Eukaryota > Metazoa > Arthropoda > Diplopoda > Spirobolida > Trigoniulidae > Trigoniulus > Trigoniulus corallinus. The sequence continues at coordinate 4,816,608 of JAAFCE010001963.1, read as the reverse complement.
CAACATTAATACCAATTGCACGCAAAACTTTCATTATCCAACTCTTGGTACCCTACTGGTATTGGAATAGCACCTCCTAAAAGAAACAAAACACCTTCAATGTGTGAAAGAATCTTAATTTGCTTTGACTCATAAGTTTCTCATATACTACTCACTATGACTATGTGTTGTAGCTGGAATCGAAGAAGATTTATGCTGCTGAACTGTGGGGCTACTAAATCCAACTGGTTGTACAGTAGGTGTTGAACTGGTAACCAACTTCATGTCTATACAAGCTTCTTGCCCATATGTCTGAATATCCAGGGTTAAGAAACTGATCAATGTACCTTAACAGAAGAAAATAATAATTATGATTAAAACAAATCACTTATATAAAAACAATTTCTAATCACAATGCGTGTTATTATGTTTAAAGCACCGTGCTTTAACACCCTAAACCATTCGGTAAAAAACTATTTATATAGTATTCAATGCTTACCAATAACACCATGTATCCGAGATATACAAGTGCAGGGCTCACGCCCCATCAAAGTGATATGGTACAAACTTTCTAACGTGTAGACTAGTAACATGATGTCGTGTATAGTTAGAAACGCACAAACTTGTTCATATACCTTTGTAAAGGACAAAGAGAATTATTAATCCTATTCATTTTTTACAATTCTAAGAATACAATAAGTGTTTAACGATACCCTGTTATTCAAACTCTTGACTAGAGTATCTTCATTGGCTTCAACTTGGCAGAGACCAATCAGCATCTCTAAACCTATAATCAAAAACAGTAAACATTATCATTACACACATACGTCACATATACATTTGAAAAATATGCCAACATTAGAAAGACAAAGTAAACAAGATACAGTCATACTTCGGATCACCAGAAACCTGTCGTTTGATTGTAAATTTCTAGTAATGGTGCGGAAAATCAACTGTGTACTAATGTCGTCAAATGGCTCTAGAACCATCTAAAAATAAGACTCGACATTAACAACGGAATACTGGTAAAGGTAAAGAACTAATGAAACACACCTCAGTTGCAAGGCTACCGAGAGCATCCAGGCCAAGTTGTCTCAAATTCGACCACCGACAGTGAGCACAAAGCAGTAGAAATCTAAATCAACAAACACTTTATGTAGTTATTAATAATCAGTGTTTATCATACACTCAAACACCATTGACTTACTTGAGACAAATTGGACTAGACGCCAAAACGGATGCATTGCTTCCTTCAAAAGCCAAATTCCTCAAAATTGCCGCTATCTAAAAAGAAAAATAAATATAAATTATATAATTTTATAAACAAAAAAGCACCTCACCACTCACAAATACACACCTACGACTAAAAACTTACTTGTAAAACCCTTTGTCCTTCGCTATCCCGCACCCCAACATGCCTACTTAAATTAAATAGATCTTTATCCCTTTCCACTATCTCCTTACCTTTGTAATAAACAAGAGAAGATAACAATTAAAAGCTGTTTCACACAGTATTTAAACAACAGTAAAGAGCTTTAATTGGTATATTTCATACTTTTAACCTCCCAAGGACCAAGGAGTTCTCTAATCTCCATGTCGTCAAGGGTATCTTCCCAAAACTCGGACATTCGGCGACCTTCCACTTTTGACCAACTCTCTTCTAAAAGACTCTTCAGTGTCATATTGGCTGCGAAATTTAAATAAGTAATTAACAGATGTGAGTGAAGTGTCCATGATGTTAAAGTCGGAACACCGTAACTACTTACAATCGCTCCAAACGCCTGCATGGGCAATTAAAACTTCTACTAATCGCGGACATTTCTCCAGTCTTAGGACGTGACGTCCTTCATTAGACAACAGAGTACATATATTGATTGCGAAATCCACTTCGTTGGGCAAACCGGAAAGTAGTGATAAGACCAGCTTGTCATAGTCATTAGGACACAATGAATCTTGTGAAAGTCCAAGTTGAACTCGCACACCATCTATAAAGATAAAGGTATAAGGCTCATGAAAAGCAGTAAATGCATATTAGGGAATCTGCAGAAATGATGAATGAGCACTTATAATGAAAACACATTCAAAGTTCCGTATTAAATTGATGGTTTATAACAAAGTGAAGTTGATACCAGAATTTAATATGTCCACTTCGAACGGACAAATAACATCATGAAACTAAGGTAATGAAAAGACTGGGTAGGGAAAAAATGTTTCATCGGAAGGTGTTTTAGATTTCTTCCAACATACACAAAAATGTGTCATGCTTATTTAAAGTCTGCTAAGGATATATTAGCTTTCTAAGGTTTGCAATTTGAATTAGATGACTTGGCATCGTGAAATCAACACTGAAGCAGTTAATCAACAAAGGGGAAAAAAACGAACGCATGAGGTCAAACGCCTTTATCACATGAACTGATTGCGCTAAGCAAGCTAGCTGTCCTTGTTTGCTGTTGAGGCATGATGCCAAATAACCTCAACAATGTCAATGTCACAATAAGGAACAGACTACAAATTCTTGCCACCGGCTCCTTGGACTGAATCAATGCCCACACACATCTACTAGATGAACTTTTCCACTATCCACAGCGACACAACACCGATAGGTGACAGTCAAATTCGAAGGAGAATGACTGCTCAACTGCAGTTGTGCTAAACGGTTGCTACTCTTTGGCAAGAACAGCGGAAATGTAAGACTTCCGAAAACAAACTAATGTTAAGAGCGCTGTATAAGTGTCCTGACAATGTCCAAATAATAAAATCTTACAAAAAAAAATTGCTGTTACCTAATAACCCCTTGAAGCCTCAACTAAGCTTAAACTACCTGTTTTTATATGGGGGGGAAAATGTAGCAGCATCTCTCCTGATCAGTTGCAGATCATGTATGGCATACTAATTTGTAATTTGATGCTTCAAAGGTAATCTAGACTAAATTCAAAATAATATGCTTCGCCTTACCTGTTATATCATGTTGTTGATAATTGTAGACCATTGGAACTTGGCTTGCTGGTGTCTGGACCTTTCTCCCCCGACAATCGACTTTTTCAGCATGATCGTCATCAGGGTCTTCTCCATGAAAATGTATTTTTTCATACTTGTCCAGGTACCTAGTAAGTAAACAGCATGAACATTAATTATCTTGAAGTGGTGTTCGTTATCTACCGCTTCGTCTTCATGCTTTAAGCATTACTTGGATATTAAATGATTTTCAAGAAAATATGAAACATTTTCAACTGTTCACAATTCTGAAACAAGAAAAATCGATAAAAATTCATAATGCGTACGTCGCGCAAAGTCATTTATTTTATTGTGACAAACATCATCGGCAAGCCAGGAGAATTAAATTTAGGGTCGAAGATATCCTACCGTGCAATTACTAACCCGAAACTAGGAAGATAAATTATTTCTATTACAAATCTACGCCTGCTACTAATTTAATAAGAATTAGGTTTGCTGCAATTTCCGTTAAAAGCAACGGAAATATAATCGCTTTCACTTATCTACATTGTATAGTACTCTGGGTGCAAGGTAATAAACCAACATAATTAACATAAAAACACTAGGTCACGATTTCACTTCTCACAAGCCACCCTAACCGGGATCAAACCCGCACACCATGACAACAGGCACTCTTACATTAATCGTTTACGTTGACGATTGTTTTACGTAGATGAAATTTAGGATTTATATCGATGCTTTTCGTAGCTTGGTACCGACCGAAACATGAAAAATTTTAATGACTCAACCGCTTTTACCATCATCAATAAAATAGCACTGCATTTCGACATTTTAAAACTGCACTCGCTTCTACCACATGCTTGATTACTTTCTTCCTTGATTTCTAAGGGATTGAAACTTGATATAATTTCTCCACACAATTACACTATACACACAACACATACTACTAATGAGTAGAAATAAGCTTTAGCAGAAGAATATCGTATGTCAAGGTATACACCAATATTTTACAACATGACAAAATTAAGAGAACGATGATTTAAAACTCATTTCCGTATAGGTGCCTTTTAAGTCAGCTGGTCGGCATGCATCGATTCATCAGCATACCCTTAACCCGCCTGCGGCAGGGTCGGGTTTACGGATTCTAGCCCTCCACTCCCCACCAAGTCCCAGTCCACCCCACACACCAGCATTTCCTTGCGGACAACCTGCCCCGGATGCTACCAACCACCTTCACTTCTGTAAATAAAGGGTCAATTTCAAGACTAAAAAGCCAACCAATCTCTAAGATCAATCTAAGGATTGTCCCTTGCATCGTTAGCTGGCAAGAAATAATTTTTGCCTAATTAAAATTTATTAAGTTACTCCAACCAACTTGGGAGTAACTCTACCATTTTGCGAATTAAGCTTTGATATAAATGGATCCATCAAAGAAATGCCCCGTGGCTGTAAACAACGTGTACGAAGAAGAAAGCAAGAGAAGTCCAACTACGGCTCATGGCTACCCATTAAAATGTCGGTGATTGTTGATCCTTTTTGCTAAATCTTTTAAGTCATAACGTCAGCTCAGGTGTAGAAAGATAAATGGATGGATAATCAGTTCAGTTGCTAGTCACAATCGAAACGTTATTACCTACATGGCGACACGAATGTATGAATAGGTAAAAATGAAACCTTCAAACAGTACCATCTGGTTTCTGCTGATGCCATACAGCCAATTTGTGTGACGCGTCCGCCCTTAGCAAGTTATTATATCCAAATGGTCTTAACAAGCCTTTATAGGGATTATTAATAACACTAATGAATTTCCATGTCTACCGAGGTTGGACGCTTATCCTTCTCTCACCACTCCCACAAAACAATCTTAGACATACAAAAAAAAGAGGCAATGACCCTCGAAAAGTCCAGACGCAAAAGAGACTCGTCCACGACATTATTAACCGCACTACATTTAAGCTTTCCAGAGTCAGTGCAGGAATAGTTCGAAGAGTAAAACCAATGGCAAACACTAATGAAAAATACCTCCGACATTTGACAATATTAGAAACAGGTTTTTCACTGCGACCAAGAGTGCGCATTCAAACTAGGCAACAGCTACCGAGTTTGGCGATAGTAATGTGCTCCTCACTAAACAACTTCATGCCTGCAAGTTGCGGTATGACTAAGAAGGGAATTGCCCACAGAACTTTATGATTCCTGATATGATAAAACGTGAAACATAAATACAGCATATAACGTATCAACATAGCTTATAGCAAATTATGTGTTTCAACCTTCTCCTTTTTTATAGGCAACTCTAAATTTCTTGTTATTTCTGTTTATAATTTTCAACGAGCAATCCACGTATCAGCACTACCTATAACCCTAACTAGGACTATGATTCAAAGCTCGGAAACCGTCAATAGATAACGAAACAACTTCAATGTATCTATGAAACACCTTAAGTAAGCTTTAATTCGGAAGGGTTAAGGGGTTAGATCAGTGCTTTTCAACCAGGGTTTCCCCAATGGCAAGGTAAAATATAAAAATAATAATGAAAACACAAGAAACGAGAATGACTTTTATCTGTCGAAGATGAACTTCGAGTGTCTCTCTCAAACATGAGGCCACGAATTCAACTCTTTATGCTAAAACACACACCTGTATCAATTAATGTTCTTTTCTGTCACTGTATGGGGTTCCGCGAGAAGTCTAAATGTTCCAAAGGATTCCGCTCCAATAAAAAGGTTGAAAAACACTGGGCTAGATTGTTGGTAAAAGTGTATTTCAATGTCCTAATTGGTTTCGTCATGCGTTGCAGACGACTTGCGGCGCTTCGGTCGGTTACAGATGTTAAAAATATACGTCCCGGGGCCTGTTGCACATGTTAATGTTTTGAAGTATTAACTGAATAACTGATAAACTGAGAATGGATACGGTTGTTCCAGTCATTGTTTTTCAAATGGTGGGTACAAATAGGATGTTTTTCTGAGGTGAAAGATACATGCAATGAATTATCTCTGGTAAAGTACCTTTACATTGATCTCTACTTTCGCCCCGCAAACAAGATACATATCGATTCTGTGAATGATCTCGTGTAGCCAGGAATATCCCGTTTGTACGAATCTCGCTTTTCTAGACACAGAAAAATCTCCGAAAAATGTATTTCCGCCCTGAAAATAATGTTTAGTCATAAAAATACTTGTTTTCGTCAAAACAATAACACGTGCAACAGGCCCCGGATCGTGTATTTGTAACATCTTTAACCGACCGAAGCGCCACAAGTCGTCTGCAAGCAATGACGAAACCAATTAGGACATTGAAATACACTTTTACCAGATTGTTTGTGGCCTTCTGTGAGTAGCTGGATATTATTTTTACCTACAAAAACACAGTATGAACACCCTGAAAGAACATGATCGAGTATCCCAGATGCAGCAGCTGTGTTGATTGAGATCATTTACAAATTTCTTATACAGTTATGTAGGGTAATCGCAACTGCCTTACTTGTATTACATATGATTACTTGATCAAACCACAAACTTACATTCATTAGATACAACATAATTCAAACGTTTTAAACAGGAATTTCGAACCTCAGACCTTAGAACAATTGGAATTCACGCGCTAATGGATTCGTGACTTGACGGAAGCTCACAATGATCGGTCTCACACAATATCTAATTACACGTTCTATGCCGGATTGAAAGAAAGGCTATCTCAAATTCACTCGATAAGCATACAATTTAAACCTATTCAATGTCAGCATTGCAACAGAATACGTGCTTGTCGGAAATATTTCGGATTGGGAAACAACCTTGTCACCCTCCACTACATACAGACACCCCCCCCCCCATCCCATTGAAACTCTGTATCACGTTACTAAAGCATTTCTCGTCCTCTTCGTAGTAATGGTTACACATACCGACAGTCAAAGAGATTCTCCAACAGGGTAAATCCATACCTGATAATCACTCAAGCCGAAATATTACATGAATATTGGAATGCAATCGACCTAATAAGACGAGACTCAATAATTTGATATTCCCCTATTACTAAGACCTAAAACCAACATTTGTGCATTTCCTTCAATTAATGAAAATGGCGACAGACAAAAAGAACGCCTTATAATATTCTACTCTAGTTCAATTTCAAGTGTCATAAAGCTTGAAAAAAATATCAGCAATTTAGTTTTTCTGCATATCACTTTCTCCAAACTAACGCGTCCTTTGTACTGTATGATGTCTGAAAAAAATAGCATTTTAGATCATATTACAATGAAAAAAAAAATAAAAATGGAGACAGTCCTACTTTAATTTATAATGATGGAGTGGAGAAATAGTAAAGCTCTCGCCATAATAAGCATAGCAGCATCATTACATGTCGTGCGTTATAATCATTTAAGCAGCAGTCGATGTACCCCCTTAAAAAAAACAAAACCTACCGTTGGTTGCGTCCCATATAGGAAAAGAACGGGTGAAAAAGCACACCTGGACGGACATATACAGCCAGTCTTTTTCATATTCAAAACCAGCAGCTTTAACAGCATCAAAATTAACCAACACTTGAGAAATACAGAGTATATTATTTTGACGTTGGCGGCGTAATTAAAACGCCACGTTAGAGTTAACTTTCCACAATTTATTCCCTAATAATTGTATGGCTAAAAGTTCAAAATGTGACACACCGGTCATCCGAAGAAAACGATACACGTGTGTTCTCAAACAGCAGCTCTTGAACTAAACACAAAAATTGCACAACCAGAGCGGAGAGGCCCGAGTATGTAGACCAGTGGTGGCGAACCTGTGACCCGTGGGTCATAAAGTGACCCACCATGCAATTTTAAGTGACCCGAACGAGAATCATATCTAGTTTATCGTCTCGTAGTGTGTGAAGTGGACAGGGACCTGGCGCGGGCTAGAACCTGCAGACCCGACCCTGCCACAGGCGGGATAAGGGTATTATGATGATGTTCTCTATATGCTGCGTTACTGAACTAATTTATTCATTATTAATCATATTTTTTTTTATTTAAAAAATTAAATAGTGCTTGCACCTGACCCGCGGACAACTTTTTGGTTTTTTTTCGTCTTATTTTGACCCGTCTTTAAGAAAAGGTTCGCCACCACTGATGTAGACGAATCCAGAGTTCAAAACCAAAGCTGTGAAGGCTTTATATAAGGTGGTAGGTTTCAATCTTAGGCTCTAATGAGGGCTGATATCTGTTGAGCACCAAGTTCATTCACTGTCTTACATTTTCAGATTTCAATCATCTGGCTGCTTACTGGCTTTCTGTCCTGATTGGAATTTCGGCGTATCAGGATTGGTTTAGTTTAACAAGGTTTGGACACACCAGTTCTCGTCTGATCGCTGAAGTTAAGCAACGCAACCCCAGTTAGTACTGACATGGGTGGCGGCGAGGGAACACTGGCTGCCGTTAATACCCAACATTCGTCGTAACAGCATAGTGTCTGTGCAGACTGCATTAGAACTATGCAGTGGACGGGGCTCTTATGACCATGGGGGTCCTAATGGCCATTGTAGTTGAAGAGCCCTAAAACACCAACAAATCAATTGATGAGAATGCTGCCGCAATCTACACAAATACCAGTATCTTTCTCCGTGTGGCAAGTCCATTTACGTGAACCGGTGACCTCGTACAAATACACAATTTTACATCCCATCTGGAGCAAGGACGGGCTTGAGATTTCCTCCTTAGGACACAGAAGAAAATACTTGTAATAAAACATTTCTTAGTGTTTGATCTGCCTCGGTCGACTTCTGCGTCAGCAGTTCCAGATTCAATTCTGGACCGAGATGACCGGCTGTTTTTCGGGCTAGAGTCTTCCATCGGATGGGAAGTAAAACCAGTTAGCCCCATGTGGTACGTACCACATCACCTCCACGTAAAAATAAAAATCCTTACTTCATGAGAGCAAAAAATATACGTCTAGTTCGGTACAAAATTTCCAGGTTTGAGAGTTCGCTGTCTGGCATCGGTGGGGATAACCAACATACGCAGATGATAAATAAGCATAGAGGCTGCATACAACTACCGTCCAACACATCGCTCATGTGCCCCAACGGGATAAATTGAATACCCGACCTTGCAATAGTCCGGGAAAGGGTTAAGAAGTAGAAGTGTAATCTTTAGTAAACCTGTTGACCTTGGCAGAGCTTAATTGCTTGAGTGCGTTTACGTTTTAGGTTCAAAAAGAGCAGGTTGGCCTCTTTTCCCCTCTAATAACTGGGTGACCCTAACAGTGCATCATCGTGTGTCAAACGGAGAGTAATGACCATGATTCGGTAGTAGTACAACGTCCCCAGTCTGTGTACGAACCCTAAACACCCAAATTTCCTCACTCAACATTCTGCATATGGCAGTGGCACCCTGGAGAAAATAATAATCTCGTGTCCCCAAGTAAAACTGTGTAATAGATACCTATCACTAACCTAATATCGCCCCCCCCCCTCAAAAGCCTCAAGTCTCACGCAGGTTTCATTACTGAACATTATCACATACACATATACCTTCCCATTTACAAGCATATAACAATTCCTAACATTATGGCCAAAAGGGATAAAGTAATTTTAATGAATAATCAATTCACGGTGTAATTTCTAGATGGGGAAAAAGACGACGGCATTGCTAGTAATAATAGCTGTGTATCGACCTTGACTAAAAAACACAAAAATCCATAAACTATTAAAGACCGTATTCATGTACTGCCACATCAGTTTCCATCCACTTCAACAACACATACACAGTTTGTCCAAGCCCAGTAGCATTTAAGAGACTCTTGTGACTAGTCCAATTTAGGAAACTAAGGTCTTCTCTCCTCAGTCAGTACAGTACATGCATTAATCACCTAAGATGTTCATATGAACTTGTTTCTCTATCTCTCCTCCTCTGCCACACACAATCAATACAGTAATAATAATAATAATGCCAACAAAACGACAAAAGACATGGTGCATCATCATCTCAACTTTGAGTATCCGCACGCACACAACATTAATCATAACTAACTTGGTTGAGGATATGTAACAGACACCAATCTTTTACTCACACAACTGCATATCAAACTCTGCGGCGATACAACAACATCGACTACAGGCTTTCTAAAGAACCGATATTGGGGTTGGCTTTAAAATAAATAGACGATAACAATAGGTTTTATTACATAAACTCTAGGTAAGGTGGTGTGACTTCAACTAGCGAGAGAGAAAGAGAAAAACGTTCGCCAAAAGCCAAATAGACGAGGTGAAATCAAGGGAAGTCGAAGGATGAGCAACCTCATGTGTGTATACACACACACGCTTACAATGAATTGACGGACCGGTCGATAATGCATCACAGCATAGCAAAGTTTCAGTCAAACTCTGATTGTAATTTAACCATAAAAACATCAACTGTTAAAAAGAATTGTTAGTTAGAAATATGACAAATGGGAGAAGCAGAAAGAAAGAGAACGACGAACCCTCCATTTTGAAACAAAGAGAGGAAAAAAAGAACACTTTCAAATACATTCCAATGACCCATTCGAACGACCGCATACTTACACCGATAACAAAAATATAAAACAACTTTTGTAGTTATCTGCTTGTATATAAGGGTGTCTAAAACGCTCGCGGTACAATATTAATAATGTGTAAAAAAGATATTAACAGGAGTAGAGTCAGTAGAAATAAAACCTCAACCAACCGTCAACTTTTTAACAACAACAGGTTATGTACATAACACGGTATTCATTAAAAGAATAGAATTCAACGACTAAAAAAATTACGGCGCTTCAATATTCTACGTATTCCATAGTCTTCCAAGAACGCCGTACTTATTATTCGAAAGATAGAAATTCCGTTTTGTAAATTCAAAAGATTTATTTATGATCGACCACTGCTTTGGTAAGATTTTAGATCTAAATATATAACTCAACCAGATTTGGAGACTTTTCGTGTCTGTTTTTAATTGTATGACCTAAGGTCCTCTTTCGAATATTAAAAATGGGGCTCTTCTTTACAATACAGTATAACGTGTTCGAATTTTTTTCTTTGGACCTCCTCCCCTCTCTCCCATTCAAAATCAGATTATACATTGAGGAAAGGAGAGAAAAAACAAAAGCAATTCACAAAACAAGGATCCGTATGAATATTAGATTCTTCCTTCAACATCCCTGAACAAAAAAAAAATGCATTACACGCGTTTACAGAAGAGGAACGTCCAAGTACTTAGGAATGGGTATGTGCGTGTGTTACGTGTACATCTTATCCATATATAAAAAAAAAAAATACAAACTTCAAATGACTGGGGTTCCGATTTTTGATAACGCGAAGAAAGATATTTGAAAAACGCTTTTAAGCTAATCGATAACGTAATCTTATTCTATTTTGTTTCTACAGAATCTACTCTTAAAAAGATTCCCTACTACTACTACAGTACATTGTAGTACAATCAAATGTGCGCACAGACACACGCACAATGAAATACGGTATATTACACAAATCTCCCTTATGATAAGTATTAACCCAAGTAGAGAGAGAAAGAGGAAAATTTTTTTTACCAAATACTTTTAACACTCTGCATACCTTTCCCCCCTCAACTGCAAAAATGACTTTGCCTTGTTTTATATCTCTTAACAGCGCTATGCATACCAAACAAAATTCATACACATATGAATGGAGGATGTTATTTACAACAAGCATTTAGGAGAGTGTGAGTTAGTTGCTTACATCATACAGAAATTAAAGTCGTTTCATCTAAGATTTACCAAAAAGTAAAATTAATAAAAACATAAATTCTTTACAGAGTATCAAAGCCGAGAAGAGAAAAGAAAAAAAAAACAAAGAGGTCAAAGAAAAGGAGTAAATTAATTGCAAATCAACTTTTAACAAGAAGCTCATTTCAAATCTCAACTACAGCCACAAAGAAACCATCCAATCCTATAAAATCACACCACTTGCTGTCCGCTACAACTTAAAAAACTTATTTCCAATGTAAGCGACTCAGCACTTTTTAAAAGTGCATAAATCCCACTCAAATATTAGCAGCCTATGGTAGGATGGGGTAGGGTGTCCATCTTACCGCTCTGAATAGACACACGGGTGATGATCGATCTATTGCACGGTATTTTTCCGCTGCCGGCTGCCTGCCAAAGCTGCAAACCCTACGCCACCTGCCCTACGCTAATTTATCGTCGGTCTAACCCAGTTCGTTGGGGCGCTCCACCGACGCTATGGGGGCACTCCAAAACCTGAAAATTTTGCCTCATCTATCCATGGCATAGCAGTAAGGGTTCTTTTACGCGCAAATGCCATCGTACACCACACAAAACCTCGGTTTTACTTCTCACCCGAAGGAAGGCTCACTAGGGGTCTATTCCCTCTGTTAATATTTTAGGGCCCTTCAACTACAATGATCATTAGAGTCCCGCCCGCTGCGTAGATCTAATGCAGAGTCTGCACAGACACTACGCTGTTACGACGATTTGGGTATTAGCAGCACCCAGTGTTCCCAAGCGGTTACCCATGCTAGTACTATCTGGGGTTGCGTTGCTTAACTCCAATGATCAGACGAGAACTGGTGTGGCCAACGCAATACAGCCGCTCTTTCTATATCAGTACTGCTCTAGATGGACATATGGGCGTTTTGCTGGACGGTTACGCCAGCCAGCTACCGACCAAAGCTGCAACCAGTATGGTTATTTATCGCCAGCCCTCTGCTCGAAGGGGCACTCCCCCTGGTTCCGGCCTTACTTTTCAGGCAATAGAAGGCACTCAGTATTCCCAAGCGCTCACTCATTCCATTTCTTTCGTTTCGTTGGTGATTTAGGACCCTTCCACTATAAGGTCATTAGAGCCTCATCCACTGCGTAGTTCTAGTGCAGAGACTCAACAGACACTACACTAAAGCGACGATTATTGGGTATTAGCAGTACCCAGTTTTCCCAAGCGGCCACTCATGTTAGTACTAGCTGGGGTTGCGTTGCTTAACTCCAGCGAGCAATGAGAACTGGTGTCCAACGCAATAAGCCGCTCCCTCACCCATCCCAGCCTTATCTGGGCCTGACGTTGTTTAACTACAGTGGTCAGACGGAGGCTGGGGTTTTCAACGCGATCTGAACAAAATATCAAACACAAATTATAAAAATTTACCTCTACCTCTCACGTGTGAAGTACACCCTATAACAACAATGCTGCTTACTGCGGGACAATCGACGGAGGTAGAGAAAGGGGTTCGTTCGACTTTTCAAATTGAAATCTAAAAAAAAATAAAACCTCTATCGAGAGAGAATTCAAGTCAAGGTCTGGTAACAATAATCTCAATTTCCTTTCTGAGGTTAAAATTTCAACTCTTCTTACAAGCTTAGTATAGTAGTAATAGTAGTGGTAGTTTATTAACGTTGGCATTTTACCAGATTTAATAAACACATACACACTACATGTAGGACAGCGACAAAATTTCATGAATAAACATTATTCGCACAAGAATATAATTAATATTAATAACTATAATGAAATGAAAGGTTTAAAAAAAGCAAAATCTGTCTTCTAGCAACCGGAGATTCAATCCTAAGTTGAAAAAATTATTCAGTCAATTCACAGTATAAAAAAAAAACCGGATGACAAACCATGAATGTCCTTCTCGAAATCAAACTTCTCAATTTACCAGAAATCTTAACAGATAACATCTTCTCGTTTGGACAGCTTCTTTAAAGACGTTTATCCTAAGTCTAAGAAGCCTGAAAAAAAACTCCTTTTATCTAGTAAAGTACAAACCTCCTATTTTAGTTAACCTTCCATCTCCTCTCTCAGCATTCAGGTGACCTGAGTTCAAACCTCAATCAGAACAGGTTAGTCCATTTAATTATAATTGAGCTGTTAACTCTGAAAACAATTAACCGAAGCCAGAGACTAAATGAACTTCAAGATCTACAGTCTTACCGATCTATAATTTCTTATTCCGTCTTAGAAAGGTTCTCTCCAGTATTTCGAATTGTCTTGATACAGGTAGCTGAAACCTTAACCCAACTTCCATACTGGACAACGGCCTTAATTTCAGCTCAGGACCAAATGCACTTCTCAGTTTTCATGATAGCTCTGAAGACCCTCTACCGATGCCCAGGGGACGACACGAGCTGACAATTAATTTTCCGTTTAAAGAAGGTTGGTTATCAGACGTCAACCTCCCATACTTGAAAATTTTGCCGATCTACACGTGTTTGATTCCTGGCATTGGTTTACAGAGTGCACACACCTCTGTCAGGATCGAACCTTCTTCAAACCTGCCCACCCAAGCGAACAGTAGGAAATGTTTTGTCACACGTTTTATTTCCGCAAAGAAAGGAGCTTTCCCACCACCCCACACCCCACGAAGAGGCGCATGAAAGTCTTCTTCATGCCTTTAACAACACTCTTTCCCAAGTTCCAATTCCATGCACAGAAAAATATCCACCTCGTTCCATCAGGATCGAACCTACACATCCTACATTTAAGTACGCTATCATCTGGGCTACTGATGGTTATTTTTCTAATGATTTAACATCGGTCTATGTACTTTCGGAGGTATGTTACCAATATTAGGGGAAGGGCGACGGGGCTGGGCACCCACTTTACTTGCCTCGCCAAGAGAGAAATCACCTGTAACGGCTAGCATCGAACCACCAACCCTTCAGCCACGCATTCACAAGTTTACCACATTACCAAACTGACATTTATTATCATCACTAACCCACTGGGCCACCTTACGTGACCGGCCTATTGTTTGTTGAAGCACACCACTGACGCCCGGAGGACTAGCCCCCCTACACTTGGAAATTTTGCTGAAACTCGGTGGCGCAGAGGTAGCACTGTTTGACTATTACATTAGTGGTTCGCGTTCGAGTCTGGAGCGAGGAGCCTTGACTTCTTTCTGACAAGCGGGAGACCCCTTTTGTCGTACGAGAAGTCAAGCCGTGGCCCCATGTGGGGCGTACGTTGTCACCAGTGCACGGAAAAGAACCCTTTCTACTTTCAAGCTCGGCCCCTGGCCCCTATTAAGAGCTCGACCCCTGGCGCCGGTCGAATAAAAAACTGCCCTTCCAATGAATCAAAATAGGCCGACGATAAATATGCAAAGGTGGATTACAGCATTAGGTTGCCAGCCGGCTACGTGTAAAAGCACCGTCTAACAGATGTCCCAAAAATGGGTACCCGACCCTTCCATAAGTGGGAAAAGAGGTAGCAGTATCTTTTTTGTAGCAAGGATTTCCTGACGTACGGTTCTCTTTCTCCCTGGCTGTCTCTCTAGTCCGAAAGAAGCCAATAGCCTCAGTTCAGGCTGGGGTCTAGAACTACTAACGCCAGTCGTCTGACTCAGAGGCAGGGTAGTACCAACCGTCATGGGGAGCGGCTGTATTGCGTTGGACACACCAGTTCTCGCTAGCCCAGCTAGTACTAGCATGGGTGATCTCTTGGGAACATGGGGTACTGCTAATACCCTTCCCCCCCCCAAAAAAAAATGTCTGTAACAGCGTAGTGTCTGTGCAGACGCTGCATTAGAAGTACGCAGAGGACGGGGCTCTCTAATGGCCATTGTAGTTGGAGGGCCCTAAAACATCAAGGAAACAAAATCAACCATCATGTACCCCTGAGGTGGGTTGTTTGTTGATGTTTAAGGGCCCTTCAACTACAAAGCCTCGTCCACAGCATTGTTCTTATGCAGAAACTGCACAGACACCACACTAATGCGACGATTTTTGGGTATTAGCAGTATCCAGTTTTCCCAAGCGGCCACCCATGTCAGTACTAGCTGGAGGTGCGCTGCTTAACTTCAGTGATCAGACGAGAACTGGTGTGTCCAACGTAATTCGCCGCTCCACACTGGGGTAGTACCAACCTGAACCTAAACTAAAACGGAGAAATAGTATCCAGACAGAGTCTTACTTCTTTTACACCGGCTCCCCCCCGCAAAAAAAAAACAGCTCCTAAAAACCCCGTAAAATATACAGGAGTGGGCGCGTCTTAGCAGCGGAAAGTGAGATTGGCAGTCGTCAAGTCGGTCACACTAACAAATCAACCGTCAAATAGTAAAGATGATTTTTTATCGTCACTCGTTTCCAACAAATGTTCATATGTAGTCCAAAGCCATTTAAATGTTTAACCTACCGCAAAGTCTGGAGAGCAAATTTATTGATTTTTACTTTTCTGCACAACCTACATTGTGCTTTCTTTCCCTGAAGCCATGAGGGAGGAGCAGAAGGGCAAAGGAGGGGGGATGGGGGTACGATAATACTTAAAAAAAAAAAAATACTTTCACCAACCAGCAAGGCATAAGCTTGCTATCACTAAATTCTGACAATAACAATAATAAGAAAAGTAGAAAAACATACGAAATTAACAGCAACGAAATATAAAAACCTCAAAAAAAATGAAACGATCCAGGGTTCGATACCTGCTGCGACTCCACCAACCCCCAAATCAGTCAAGAGAAACGGACCTGAATACTTCAAAATCAAGCGATAAAATACCATTTACCAAGGTCAGCGGCCAACGATAACAAACGTACAACAAAAAACATCTGAAATAAAAAATTAGATTTGTGTACTCGACCACATATACACCTTTAATCGATTAAGGACAGCAACTCCTAACTCCCCGCCTATGGCAGGGTCGGGAGTACCCATCTCGTCCCTCCGAATGGACGCACGGGTGATCAATTGGACGGTTATTTCCCGCAGTTGGCTGCCGAACACACTTGCAACCCCTACGCTTATTTATCATTGGTCAACCACAGTTCGTTGGGGCACTCCACCGAGGCGCGGGGGGGGGGAGCTCTTACACCTGAGAATTTTGCCTCATCTACCCGCTGCAAAGTAGAGAGGGTTCATTTCCACGCAGGTGCCATCGTACACCACACAGGACCTCGGTTTTACTTCTCATCCGCTGAAAGGCCGAAACAAGTCTGAAAGTAGTCAACCCATCTCGATCCAGTATCGAATCTGGAACTACTGACGCAGAAAATCGAGGGCGTTACCTCCTGCGCCATCGAGGCGGAATTAGTCGTTGTTGTTGCTTGTTGGTGTTTTAGGGCCCTTCAACTACAAAGGTCATTAGAGCCCCGTCCACAGCATAGTTCTTATGCAGAGACTGCACAGACACTACACTAATGCGACGATTTTTGGGTATTAGCAGTACTCAGCTTTCCCAAGCGACCACCCATGTCAGTACTAACTGGGCGTGCGTTGCTTAACTTCAGTGATCAGACGAGAACTGGTGTGTCCAATGCAATTCACCGCTCCCCGGAATTAGACGATTAAGAACAGAAAATCGGTAACTTTTAAAGCGCCCTATGCACATTTTTGATCAAATCACTCAACATCCAACAAAAATATGCGACCTGAACAAGTAACGGTCTCAATTTCAACTTGTCTAGACACCGGTATTTGAGTACTTAATATTGTCAGTTTGCTTAGATACACGCCGTGTTTAATAAAACAAAAATAGAGAGGAAAAAAAAGCGGGTTGTAATTTACTAGACTGACTTCCTGTGAATATTAATTTCCTTTGATTTTATATTACGAAGACAATATCAAACTCGTAGAAATTCTCCACCGTACACAAGTTTACGACAGTAGTAGTTTGTTTACAGAGTTATTGAACGCCAAAGTTTCCTACTTCTTAAGGCTATTTGCCGCTGGCAGGTCAGAAGAGGAAAGGAGCAGTAGGAAAAACTAAGTACACCTCCTAGTAGTAACTTTACCGATTTACCCCAGGGAGCGGCTTGCGTTGGACACACCAGTTCTCGCCTGATCACAGAAATTAAGCAACGCAACCCCAGCTAGTACTAACATTGGTGACCGCTTGGGAAAACTACGGTACTGCTAATACCCCAAAAATCGTCGCATTAATGTAGTGTTTGTGCAGTCTCTGCGTTAGAACTACGAAGTGGACGGGGCTCGAATGACCTTTGTAGTTGAAGGGCCCTAAGACATGAACAAAAAACAGACCGATTTACCCATTCTTTTATCCCCGCTCCTTAGTTTGTTGTGTTTTAGGGCCCTTCAACTACAAGCTCATTAGAGCCCCGTCCACAGCACAGTTCTTATGCAGAGACTGCACAAACACCACACAAATACGACGATTTTTGGGTATTAGTAGTACCCAGTTTCCCCGAACAGCCACCCATGTCAGTACTAGCTGGGGTTGCGTTGCTTAACTTCAGTGATCAGACGAGAACAGGTGTGTCCAACGGAATTCGCCGCTCCCCTGCCCATTGGACTTGATTAGTAAACGTCGACTACTCTACAGCTGAAGGTAATCTGCCCGCCCCTTGGAGGCGAGGGGCAGTTCCTATGCTCGGGACAAGTTTTCCGGGTAGAAAAGAGTTTTAAACTACATTGTTACTTCCCATTCGACAGAAGTTGAACTTGGGGGGGGGGGGTTTCCCTTGCTCTCACCTGGTAAAAAAAAAGCACCTTCCTCCTCAGTCATTATATCGAATCCGCAACCACGGAGACATGAGCAAAGCACGTTACCGCTGAGTCACAGACAGAGGAATCGAGACTTGCAGGTGGCAAAAAGTAATATCAATATAAAATTACATTAAGAGACATAGAAAGCGTTCAAAAACATGATTCAAAAGCAGCAACAGGAAAGTGACACAATCTACAGAGCTGAAAGTACACGGGCTCGCCTCCCAGGTCAATGTGAATTGTTTACAGTCCGAAAACGAGACGAGACTGCGTGTTATATCAACTACAATATACAAGTTCGTGGTCTTATGTCAGTGTGTCCCACGTCACTTTGCCTGTCCTCAACCCCCAAATTAAATTTCAACTGTAGAGGGAATAAGACCCTGTACTTAACGCAACGGCCGTAGGTATCAGTAGAGATACAAGTCTTAGGATCCTTTAAGAACCTACTTGGAGCCCTTGAAATTGGCGTTTTGCCTAGCGCGCAGGTGATCCGAGTGGCAAGGGTTACTGAACTCTTCCTCGGACTTTATGAACCTGTTGTCTCAAGTGATGAATTGCGGAATTAAATGTCCTACTCTTTGAACTCATGACGCACCGAGACTTGTGGCGTATTTGGGACCACGTTCAACTGTAAATATGCCCACACCACCTACCTTGGTAACCTAGAGCAGACAAACCATCAAGGCCACGTGTGCGAGATCAGAGTCAAGGTCAGGGGGGTCGATGGGACAACATTTGTCTTACGTGTACGAATGTCTGTAGAGAAAAGGACAGGGTTGACAGTAAATTCAACTTCCAGAAACGGCAGCTTTATACATCATGCAAGTGCTGCCAAATCTGAACCGGCTACGAATCCAAAACGAATCATCGCACCCAATCACCTTGCTCCTGTCAAGCACCGGTATAAAGCCGACAAACTTTTTTTTCTGAAACAACTGATTAGATACCGGCCAAGTTGCACCAAGACACACCAGTTCTCGTGAGATCACTGAAGTTACGCAACGCAAACCCATGTTAGTACCAACATGGGTGGTTGGTATTGAACGTTGGGTGCTGCAAATTTCCCCTCTCCTACATCCTCTACTCCTACCACCTCCTCACCCGCAAGCAGCCTCCTAAGGGTTCGGCCTGTTATGGTTGCTTGCCTTACTCCCCAACCCGTTAACGTAACATAGATACATGTCACTTGAATTACAAAATGCTTGCAAAGTGACAAAATGTGACACCACCACCACCACTGCTGAGAATTGAACTCGAGCTGCATTCACTCCAACAGTAGAAGACAATATTTCTAAATAATTCAAACACGAACCTATAAGGAAATTATAACAACTCGATTCATATGCTACTAAAAAACATAGTTTCTGAGAAAGAAAACAAAAAGTAATTGCATTTCTGAATTTACTGCCGGAACAACATATCGGTTAACTGCATGCAGAGACCGTCTGGAAACAGTCATCTGACTCAGTTCATCGTCAAACATGTTTCCTTCTCCACTAAGTACCAATAACTAGCAGCAGTCGTGTTGTGGATGCCAGAACAACACCCCTCCCCGTATCTAGTAGACTGCCAAATACTGGGAAATTCAAAACCGTTTATTAACTGAAACTAGAAAACTCAACATTGCTACAAGATGTGTGCGTGTGTTTGTAGACGTGTGCAGGACCGCGCGGAGGGAGGAGCATCAGTCAACATCACAGAAATTTCAATTCAAAATATTCAATTCCTACAAGCATTATATCAATTTTATAACTAACGTCATCAATTATGTATTATACAACTATCTGCACTTATAAAAAGAAATACAATGAGATAGACGGCAACTTAATGACGTCCACACAGGTAAAAACTTGATTGCAATATTCGCCATTATTCTTAATGTGGCACTCTTTTTAAAAAAAGCAACTCCTAACCCCTTTCCCGCCTCTGGCAAGGGTCAGGTACCCATCTTGTCCATCTGAATAGACACAAGGCGATATATTGCTCATAATTTTTTCTGCAGCCGGTTGCCGACCAAAGCTGCACCCCTACGCTTATTTATCGTCGGTCTAGTGTTCGTTGGGGAATGCTACCGACACCAGGGGGGGGGCGAGCTCCTACACCTGGAAATTTTGCCTCATCTACCCGTTGCGTAGTAGAGAGGGTTCTTTTACGTGCAAGTGCCATCGTACACCCACACGGGACCTCGGTTTTACTTCTCATCCGAAAGTAGGCACACTCGCGGCCTCTCTCTTTCTCTCTCTCGCCCGAAAGAAGCCGACCCACCTCGGTCCAGTATCGAACCAAGAACTAGTGGCGCAATTGACGAGCGTGCTAACCACTACGCCACCGCGGCGGGTAATGAGGCTTTCTTTTTATGCTGCAGAAATCAAAACAAAAATATAAATAAATATATTGAACACAAATCGGCTGTAAGGATTCAATAATCAAGATTTTTAGTTCACAACAATGAATCTCGCAAATCTCCATATAAAATCAAAATATCTTCAGACACACACCCCTTTCGTCGGTCGGTAGAAGTGAACGAGGGGGTTAATGCAAACCTATTGTAAGAAACGGCCTCAACTGCTTTATTTTCGATATGAAACCTTTATAAATGAATATAGAGGAGTGTATCATAACGCGTCAAATCAATAATAATATAACGTGTTCCTACTGCTGGTTTCTGCCATCACACAAGTTAAAAAAAAATGCTGAAGTAAACTTAACCTTTGATAGTACACGCTAACGATATATTAGCCGAATGTATAGAAGCAATTTCAACCTTATTCAGTCGTCATAACCGGTATCAAATGAAATCTAAAAGCCAAATAATACGATAGTACTTCTATACTCAAATACTAAATTCGAGTCTCCAAATTTAAAAAAAAAAAAAACAGTCGAGTAGCAATCCACTGTTGATAACTTTATATAAATCAACAGACAACGTCAATGCCAACCACATGTCCATAAACGTGTGTCTTACCTACCATCAAAAACAATGAACGCCAACATCATCACAATAATACCCTTTTCCCCGCCTGTGCAAGGGTCGGGTCTGCGAGTTCCAGCCCTCCACTCTCGCCTATCTCCCACCAGGTCCCCGTCCACACCACACACTACCATATCCTTACGGACAACCTGCTCCCATGTCCGCTTTGGTCTCCCCCCCTCCCCGGTGATTCCAACTACTTACATTCCTGTAATGCAGTGCTCCGCAACCGGCGTGCCACGGCACACTGGTGTGCCTTGAGACGATAAAAGTGTGAAGCTTTTGATATACCACGGAATTCCAGGGAAGAACTTTGGTGTGCCGTAGGTGAGAAAAGGTTGCGAAGCCCTGCTGTAATGGACTTAACGAACTCCTCCTCCCCTCTTATTACGTGTCCATACCACCTCAACCCACTCTTATTTTTTCCGCGATGTCCTCCGACCCCAGGCTACCTCTAGTATACTCGTTCCTAATTCTATCAGCTCTCGACACCCCACACTCATGTATCGCAGCATTGGCATCTCGACAACTTGCATTCCATTGACGTTGCTCTTCCTCACTGCCCCTAACACTCCGATACATATAACATGGCTGACCTAACAACTGTCCTGTAAAACTTCCCTTTCAACTTCGCTCGGATCCTCCTAGCGCACAGGACTCCACTGGCCTGTCTCCACTTCAATCATCCCTATGGATTCTACGGGTAACATTCGAATCTATCTCCCTGTTGCTTTGGAACACTGATCCTAAGTACTTTACCTCTTGCATCTGTCACCAGCTCGCCCTAGAGAGACGTAACCATTATTTTCCTGCCCTTCCCGAATGAAAGTTAAATACGCTGCCTTCTTCATGTTTATGTTTAGTCCTCCCTTTTCTATTACTGTTCTAATATCGTTAGGCCCTTCTCTACCTGTTCTCCGGAGTCACTAAGTTTTCCTACATCGTCTACAAATACCATGCACTAAGGACCCATTCTCCTACTCCCGTCAGCAGTTCGTCCATAACCAGAATGAAGAAGTATAGACTTAGTGTTGAACCTTGGTGTACTCCAATCTTCACTTCGAGCCTCCAGTATTTTCCCAAGGAGTCCTTATCCTGGCTATCGAATCATCATACATATCCTTCACTATTCGAATAAACCCTTCTTCTACCATATTTTTGTGTAATACCTCCCAAACTACCTGCCGTGGAACACTTGTCATAATCCTTCTCCAAATCAATGAAGATTACATGGAGATCTTTCTTTGCTGTCCTATGCTTTTGTAACATCTGCCTGAGAATGAAAATTGGTTCCATTGCGGACCTACTTGGCATGAACCCAAATTGATTTTCCCTGACCCTAGTTCTATCCCGAAAGCGACATTTCATTAGCCTCTCCCAGAGCTTCATAGCTATAGCTACCACAGTCTTGGACATCACTTTGGCCCACGTTAAATTAGCAATTCATTCAAAAATCTTCATACAGTCTGAAGGATTTCACTCTCTTGTGTTATTTGAACAAAATATTATTAGTATACGCATTTATAAAGAAAATAAATTTTTCCTACCTGATGTAGATGTGTTTCAGAGCCACAGTTGCATTAGGGCACTTTGGTAATTTCAACTGCTGCAGAACACTATCCCAATTGCGTGTATCATTAACCTTTATTTTAATAGAAATAAGCAAAACAAATGTAACATTAATTATAAAGTTCAACAAACATGATACGAATCAAAAGAAAAATCATGCTCACGAGAGATAATACCCTCAACAAAAACTATATCGGTTCCCCTTCCTCCCTCCCAATGCGTAAACCTTTGTAATTCAGGAAAAGCCCTTTATCAATAGGTTTTAAACCGATATTCAGATGAAGACAATTCCAAATCATTAAACATGAATTTCGCTACGACCTACGAATGCCGAACAAGATTAACAACCGTTTAGTTTTCACAAGTCGATAATATACAACCAATACAATTTTTCCCCTCTAAGATGGGATACCAGAAACGTGGGGAGTTCAATGGCCTTGGAATTGAAAAAGTTGAAACCTCACCTGCATCGATGAATCTATCAATGCCATAACAGACCGATAAGTAAATTGCACACCCCTTTCACTAATTCTTTCGAGCAACATAAAAAACAATCGGTAACAAGTCCTATAAAACATCAGTGTTAATATTTTGCCATTGAGGCAAGAAATGACTTACGTTTAACCCCTTCACTGCCTCGCCCCAAAAATTTCAAATAATGAGCTAACAATTCCGTATTTGTGGATTTAAGGTACCCAACATTTAAGGCTAAACAACTTTACTTTGAAAAGTTTTTGTCGGGCATTATATCTAATATATGCCTTAGACGATAACTAAGTAACTATAGAAATTTCTTTTTCAAATGGACGCCGCCTCCATTCAGAAAATGAAAACACAGGGTTCACATACAAATGCATGAAATAAACCGAGCGGTATTCCTGGAACCGATCAATAAGCTATAAGAGGCAAGCTAGAAGCGTACGTTATTTAATGACCGTCAATTTTTGGAGGTAAATTCAAGTTAAAACCCACACAAACCTTGTGCCAGCCGCCTCGAATCGTCATTTCGTTGTACAAGGCATACAAATCCACTTCGCGGCCATTTATTCGTGGTGGATGTCGGAAAGGAGTACTGAAATCAAATCATGTCCTTTTTTTAATCGCTTCGTCAAACAAAATACTTACAAGCATACAATATATTACATCGTATGCTAATAGAACAATGTGAAATGATTGAAAAGCATTTTCATCTTACCCTCTACTATCGTGAAACTGCCGAAGTTCGCGTAAAAATGCATTATGTTCACGCTCATACGTGTAGGGATCCTTCTTCAAGTGACTTGCCATTTTGTCGATCCTTTTTTTTTTACAAGCGCAACATCGTCTTTAAAAATCAATTTATAAAATCACCTCGTAGACGAGGCTCACATAATTCACCCTAGTAAGGTTTCTCTCGAAACGGTGGCATGTGCGGCAACAACAACTTCAGATAATAACGCCGCAATGTAAAAAAAATTCCTTGTTGAAAATGAAGGTACAGAGAGTAAGATAGATATAGGTGTATATGTATATATATCAGCGACTCTTTAGCTTCATTCGTTACTTGTGCTGCTGCAGCAGCAGCGGTAGTATGTTGTAGTAGTAGTCGGTAATAGTAGTAAGTAGAGAGAGAGACAGAAACTGGCAGCAGCTAAAGCACTATTATTGTTGATGTGGCGCTACGTTAATATTCTAACCTACCGAAATCCATCTTTACGAATCAATCACCACGGCACGAATTCCAATCATTCAAGAGTTGAAACACATCTCTTTGGTATATTCACACTAATCAAAATAGATTCCATTCAAAGTGCGGAGCAAGAAATAACTCCAACCCACCGTTCAACTAACACTATCCACAAACAGGGTAGCACAAGAGACCCGCCAAATTCACCATTGTCTTCGGGTGAGACACAGCTAACAAGATGGCGGCGGCATGATTCCTTTTCGCTTAGGCTAAAAGGTGGCACAACCTTCTTGTTCGATTAGCCTCTTCACATACACACAGCCAGCTTTTTAGTCACAAAAATCACCCATCATTTCACTTCAGATTATTTAAATCGAGTCCTGCTCAATGATACTCATTACTACATACTAATAATATTAATAACCTTACAAAAAACCGCTTTCACACTTTTTTATATATATCCCTAATCGAACAAACCGAATTTCACAGAATTCGCCATTCCACTGACAGAACTACAGCGTGTAGTGGTTTGACACAATTTTAAAACATAATTTTTTTTCTTCTTATTCTTTTCGATTAAATCGATCTATGTTAAATATTCATAAAACTGATTATTTATACCTTCAAAAACACTATAGAATCATACATCTACAGTTAAAGATTCGAGAAAGTTTGTTGTTGACGACAAGAGGGTGGATTGTAAGAGGCAGGAAAAAAAAAGAATTATAATGTTTTGATCATGTTTTGATCAATAAAGTCATATTCACCGCATTTGTTGATATCACTCAATGGTTGAACTCAGTTTAGATTATGCATATAATAATGAATTATATTATTATTATTATTATTATTTTCCCAAATGAGGCAGACGGACGTATAACATTGCAGCATCACAAGCACAGCGTGTTAACACTAAATGGTGCTGCGAGTTCGAAGGCACGTGCTGCCATTGAACTGCGGTTGGATGAAGGCGACGTGTTGCAGGCAAGTTTCCCGAAAAATTGTGGCATCAACTGAAGGACGTTGTCCAAAATGTGACAGAGAGGAAAAGCCACTCTGTGAATGACTGTGATTTAATAACCAATTTGATGACTTAATTGATTATTCAGACCTACCCACTGTTTGAAATGAATAGCCACACTATGTACGATATGTGTTGGATTAGCAAGTAGCATTCTGATGTGAGAAATACTCCAAGTGGAAATTATACAATTTCAAATATTCAAATAATAATGATGGTACCCCACATACAGGACAGTCAAAAGAGATCAACGAGGCCCACACCCCTCGATAACGTTGACTTCCAATGACCATTTGTGAAAGTGATGTGGCTGACTGGTTAGTGAAGTATTAATTAATTACTCCAAATAATGGTTTCAATCCTCATCATACCCTTATCCTTCCCTTGGCAGGGTGCGATCTGCGACTTCGAGCCCTCCACTCCCGGCTATCTACCATCAGGTCCCCGTCCACCATATCCTTAAGGAACAACCTGCTCCTACGTCTGCTCTGGTCTTCCCTTCCCTGCCCTGCCCCGGGTGCTTCCAACCACCTGCATTCCTGTAATACGAAATGGTTCCAATCACACAGGCAAAAATTAACCCACAAAGTCTTTCAATGAAGTACAGGCAGCTATATGAGCCACACAGGCCTCCCAACTGATAGAAGGTGCATGAGACGGTTCCCCTTCTTATCTCTTCGAAGAGATCATCACGCATACCGCGACTTAGCATGCATGAGGACCGATCCAGCTGTCAAACTCACTTTAGGTCATACAAAAGACAACTACTCACACTACCGATGGCTCGTTTTTTTGAAACTAGTTGAATTGATCCAGTCATGTCGATTCTCGCGTTATTTTGGGAGGGAAATGTAGCTGAGGCTGGTCGCTGATCCCCTCCTCCCGCATCTTGACCTTTCAGTTATTCACTAAAAAAACGATAATCTCTCATCAATAATGTAAAATTAAATAACTCAAATAAATATGCATATAAAATTAGACACCCTATTTTATCAAATTGGTTGTTGGTCCGTTGGTGTTTTAGGGCCCTTCAACTGCAAGGTCATTAGAGCCCCGTCCACCGCGTAGTTCTAATCCAGAGATTACACAGACACTACACAAATGCGACGATTTTCGGAGATTAGCAGTACCCAGCTTTCCCAAGCCGCCACCCATATCAGTATTGGCGGGGGTTGCGTTACTTAACTTCAGTGATCGTACTAGAACTGGTGTGTCCAACGCAATAAGCAGCTCTCTTTATAAACTGGGTCAATTCAAAGAGAGAATGAAATGTTGACAGCCTGTGAATTCATATTAGCCAATAATTTGGATGGAATACTGAAACGAAAATGCAGATAAATTATTAAAAAAATTCGTTTGGATCGTAATTAATTGAACAGAGTTGACCTAGTCATGTAGGAATGAGAGGAATGAAATTCAAAATTGAACTCTTCATAACCTTATACAAGGTTATTTAGTCTAAGTACGTTGGCATTTAAATATGAGTAATATCCTACTGTACTAATTAAAGATCAGAGTGTTGTTATGTGTGCGATTTTTATAGGCTTTTAGATAAAGGTTTGGATGCACCAAACATGTAGCGATTTAATACTACAAGAAATCGGTATACATTCCGGAACATCGCCTTGTCGACGACATAGTTTAGGACAGACAACCGGGAGCCGATATTTTGTCTGTGTCCGTATATTTATATATAGTCCTATCTCTGTGTTATGTGCACTCTCGCTATCTATTGAACTAAAAATACCTTTACTATCTCAATTCAGCAGCCCACATACTGTT
Source organism: Trigoniulus corallinus (assembly GCA_013389805.1). Taxonomy (NCBI): domain Eukaryota; kingdom Metazoa; phylum Arthropoda; class Diplopoda; order Spirobolida; family Trigoniulidae; genus Trigoniulus; species Trigoniulus corallinus. The sequence continues at coordinate 4,789,234 of JAAFCE010001963.1, read as the reverse complement.
ACAAGAGAGGACGTAGCAACTTTTCTCACACCTGAGTAGATGGATGACTAGTTGGTGAAACACCATTGCACTGAACATTTGGAGGATAATTCATAAAGAACCGTGCCACAATTTCTAACATGACTTCAGACATTTTTTGTTTTAGCTCATTAACAGGTGAGATTATTATTTAATTTCTAAATCAACTTTATCTACCTTTGCATTATATTCTGCCATAGTCATTCCGATGGGAACCTCTGTACTTTAATTTCTGCAACTAGATATCAAACGTAATAACTGGTTTTTCAAATTTCAGAAGAGAAGAAAAAGTGTCCTCTAAAATAAAGAGAAATTTGACTTTCACTTTTTACATTCATGAACTTACTGAGTGAAAAAAAAATTTTGTAGGACGCACTGTCTGACAGATGAATAAAGAAAATTAGGACACAGATCAGCCGGGGAAAAAAACCTGAAAGTAAACACTTATCGTTTAATAGACACTATATTGATTATTTTAATATAATTCAGTCAACTGCTATGGTCAGTAGTACTCAAACAATAGGTCGTTATGGATTCTTGCTCTGTTGTCGTCACACTACCCCGTCACGAAATAATCACCTATCCTGTCACTGACACAGCTGATCATTGCTTTATCTTACAATATGATAAATAAATGGTAGGTGTGAGATGTCTATGTTGACGTAAAACTAATTTTATTGGTTGGTTGGTTGGTGTTTAAGGTCCCGTCAACTACAAGGTCATTAGAGACCCGAACTAATTTTATGACAATAATCGTAACAGATGTCATGTTTTAGGAGGAAAGAGAAATAAAACTGAGATGAAATTCTAGAAACTCCTCAGTTACAATTTCCGCTCATTGAGCCCAACAGTCAACCGCGGTCTAAAAGTGATATTAGCATACCTTCCGCGCCTGTGGTGGGTACCCTGAATAGAGTTCTACCCAGTAGGATGAACTTACATAACCGCTGGCATCATCTACAAAAATCCCAGGATGGGCCCTTTGCAATTGTTTAAAGACATGAGAGAATTATATTGGTCATTGTTTTCCCTGAAAGGTGACAGATGCTTTTATTTACAAGCAGATAACCCAAGCAAGCGGAACCCGCCCATTGTACATGTATGAGCTATCAGCTGAATCCCAAATAGCTACCAGTCAATTCCAACTGAAACTTCGTACTTTTCTTCCTATCATAACCTGTTTGCAACTCAATATCAGAAGGATAATGCTTCAGTTTTTCGGGTATCATCACCATCATGATCATCGCCAGGTTGACTGATTAGAACAAGGATTGAAATTATTGCTGCAAAAGGTTAGATCAGAATATTGAACTTGCCGTTACAGTTTATACGTGATATTAGCGTTAATACATTCTCACAGAGATCTATGACTTTAAAAGTAAACATACAGCAACTATTATCATAAAGGTAAAATATAAAATGGCGAATTTTCCGATTCTTTTCTGCGTTCTACTCGCAGTTTGGAATGACTATATATTTTCAGCAAACTGATTTTTCTACCTTCAGTATTTGCCAATTTTAAGCCATTCGCGAAATAGAAACCATTATTTTGCCTTCTAAATAGGGAGAAAACTCGGTGGTCATTTAAAATATTAAATATTTTGACGACTAATGTACTGATTTCTGTCTGATAAAAATAGGCTTAATAGAGCGACCCTACCATTTTTTTCATATGCTGTACGTGCATATTTAAAAACTGGTTGGGATTTTTAAATAACCATATTACGCTTTCCCTAATTAGCAACAATATTCGTAGCTCTCATTCACGGTTTTGACAACCATACTTTTTTTTCGATACAAAACATCTAATTAATCCATATCCATCTACAACTGCCAGTATCAGTGACACGTTTAGAGATTAAATTGCGATAATGAGAGGCGTACAGTACTACCAGCTAATAATAATACCGGTCAATTGCCCAAAGCGTCGGAATGTCGGTAACCATAGCAACGTCGGTATCACATCGACACTTTAGAGTTTCCGTAATAATTGACAGTCAACGTGAGAAAGAATAGGCCTAATACGTTCGATTACGTCATCATTCAGTCCCAAACGTGACGATGCCTTATAAACGCAAGAAGTATCATTATGGTAACAATCATTTATCTAAAAAATATAAAACCAAAAGAAGAACAAAAGATTTAGATGAGATAGATAACGACATCAAACCGGAAAATGCGGAGAAGTTATTAAACCAAGAAGTTGATTTCGATCTTCCAGGAGATGCACAGCATTACTGCCTGCACTGCGCGTAAGTATGAAATGCATGAATTTCCCAAATATTTTTGGTAGGAAATGATTCAATTTGTCAATATTTGTAGGCGGTATTTTGTAGATGACTTTACGCTGAGACAGCACATGAGAAGTAAAGTACACAAGCGAAGGTAAGAATCTAACGCTGCTGATAAATTAATACATTGATAATGTTGTCTTTTAAGAGTCCACTTACCACAGGCGTGCCAGCACAGTGTCCAATGCACACAGGCGCCAGGCTATTGAAAGCGCCCCGGCCCCCTGATCTGCCATAGCCAGTGACAGGAACGAAGTCACCATTCATAGGTGATGCTGTCACAAACAGGTGGTCACAAATGTGTGGCATATACCAGCCATAGTCGAGACATTTTTTCATTCAGGAGGGAGAGATTAGGGGGTACCAACTAAGTTCTTGCACACAGGCGCCGAACACTACTGACCCACCACTGCCACAAAATATTGCCTGCGACATGAATATGAATATGTAATCCTTTGTGACGGATACCTTGCTAGCGAGATTTTTCATGCCAGGCCCATATACCTAGATCTCCACCAGCACCCTAGGAGTACCTTTGCCTTTCGCACCCACTCCACACCAGAACCTCTTCCAAGGTGGGGGTTCCCCAACTCATCCTGCAGTGGCCCAGCGCTGGACAGGCCAGGATCACATGCCTGACATCCTCCACTCGATCCCCACACAATCCACAGCCCACCTCTCCACCTGTGATCTTTGCCATCCTGTTTCGTCTCCAGTGACCCAGCAGAAGTGAGCTCTCCCACGTATTGTCATAGATTATCTCCCCCTCGACATAGGCCCAGCTATCATGTATTTCTCATACTTTCCTTGATCGCAAGCTGAACTAATCGTCGGCCAAAACTACGCAATAATTCGGACCCTGAAAAGATAACATTACCGAGACGTTGACGTACCAAATTCAAAAGATGTTCATCCACTTGTCAGATTAAAAGCGTTAGAGTTGGAGCCATACACACAGAAAGAAGCAGAAGCTGCGTCTGGTATGGGATCGTATCAGCCACCGAAACGTAGAAAGATCGAATCACAACCGATGAAAGAAAAGGACGTGGAGGCAGTTGAGCTTTGAAATGAAAACTTTTCAGTGTAAGAAAGCGGAGATTTCTCTCAACACAAATCTGAAAGGTAACCCAGTATGAAATTGTAATTTAAAAGACATTACAATTGATTTACACAGAATCTACCTTTACTTCTGTAATGTAAAAACATTAAAAGTTACTTCTTGTGCTATTCCCTTATATGTGGCAAGGTTGTCGTTGTGGCAGTCACCATTTAGAAATTAAATGTGCATATGTGATATCTACAAGAAACACAAAAATTGGCTTCAAATTTAAATCACATAACTACTTCACTAGAGGTCAAGCACCATCTACTAAAAGTTGATGGCTAAAGATGGAAATCACCGTAATTTCATCGTCTGCAATATAGAGACAGAGCAGATACATAAGTCACTAAAATGTAGAAACCGAGAAGAAAAATCTAGACATTAGTGGATAATGCCAAATAGTCTACTTTTAGCAAAAAAAAAATTTCAGTCGGAATTATTTTATCTTACAGGTTAATAGAATTCACATAAATGTGACTGAAAAGGATTGTCTAGTTTACGGACAGTTTTAAACATGTACTCTGAAAGGTAAATGTAAAAGAAAAACATTTTTTTTTTCATTTTTAAAAGACAACTCACAACAACACACCTCAGAAAATTAAAAATTACCGGAGAGGAAGAGAGGGACGAGAATAAATAACAAGGGTGCAAAAAAAAACACCCAAAAAGGTGCAACATTTTAGATTAAATTTGAACCAAATTCAGTCCTGGTTTTAACCTCTCGAAACATTTGTCATAAAAAAAAAATGACTCTCCCTGATATGCAAGTGTGTCAACAAACTATACCATCTTTAAACAAAAATTTAAAACGAAAGAAAACATAATAATCATCACTATGGAAGCAAACTGCACCTTTGTTAAAATATAATAATAATGTACACATTTATAAATAAAAACAATTTTTTAAATATAAATGCGCACCAAAATAACATAAAGAAATCAACAATAAATCTTACTATACGAGGATATAAATGACTTCAAATATAATATTTGAGGAATTGCAATGAAAAAACAAAAATATGGAGTTCCTTCCCTCTTTGCAATGCAACAACATCTCTTCATAAAAGTTACAATTATTTCTCATTTCAGCTTTATAAAATATCATCTCTGTCTGCCTTTTACTGCAAGTGTTTTTTTTCTTCAACAAACAATTCAAACAAATTCTTTTATCGTAGTTTAACAGTAACAATTATGGAAAATATTGGACATGGAAGCGTTCACACTTAACTGCTGTCAGTAACAATTTTAAAAATTCGTACATTTAGCAACTGAGTGCAGATACAAACCATGATGTTGCAGCAACACATTTACTTCGTAAAAATATATTCATAATGACTCATAATATAGTCCGTAAAATGATTTATTGGTCCCATCGAGGACAATGTAGCCTGCGTGTTCCGAGGCCAGACTAGATTCGGGCCGAATACAATGGCCAAATTGGAGGCAGTCATTTTATTCAAATCACTCCTGTCCATCACCTATCAATTATAAATTACATCACGTATTCATTAGTTTATGCAAAGGGACATGGAGGCGTGCGGGGTGGAAGAGGACTTCGTGGGGAATAGGCGGGAGTGGAGGATTAGAACCCGCAGACCCGACCCTGCCTTAGGCGGGAGGAGGGTGTGATGATGATGATGATCACTTATTCATTAGTTTACGGCTGTCGATCTCAGGACTCGTCACCTATTTTCCGCCTATGATAGGGTCCGGGGGGCGGAACCCAGTTTTGCAAGCATTGAGGGAACGTCCTCCAGGAATTTTGTTGTGCAGAACAGTCCTAGGCATGAGCCCGACTCCTGTTGCATTATAGTTATTGTGTAATAGGTCAGACACCATGAAATATTATAACCGACAAAGCATTAATTTACCTGCCAAAACTTATATTTTGGTTGTAAGACGCGGTGTTGGAACAGTGGGGCAGGCTGGCATCCCCCCCTCCCACAGACAACCAGCTAATATTCCTGAGGGCTCCAGACGCCTGACAGGGGTGTCCCCAGTCATAGCATGTTCAATGGACCCGCAGACCCGACCCTGCCAAAGGCGGGATAAGGGTATGATGATGATGAGTGCAGAACAGTCCTGAGATCAAAGTCTACCTCTGGGGCGAAGATGTTGCGTGATCCATTACCGCATCAGTGGTTCCAGGTTCGATACTGGATCGAACCGTACGGTGTCATCACTACACGGTAAAAAAAAACCCCTCTCTACTACGCAACGGGTGGATGAGGTAAAATTCCCAGATGGAGGCTCGGTGGAGTGCCCCAACGAACGGTAGGCCGCTGCATCACCCCTGGCGTCGGTGGAATTACCCCCAAAACGAA
>JAAFCE010001963.1:4720935-4783489 GCA_013389805.1 Trigoniulus corallinus | reverse complement strand
CCTGACACTGGCAAGGCAGGGAAATGGTTAGTAATTGCTTTGGTTGGGGACGCATTAGCGATCTGTTGGACGGTACTAATGTTCCAACCACTACGCTTATTTATCGTCGGCCTATTTTGATTTACTGGGTACTTTCTTTTTCCACCGACGCGAGGGGTAGGCCGAGTTCGTTCACCTGGAAATGTTGCCGAACTACATGTATATTGTACTCATTGTATCACGGGGTTCTTCTCCAAGCGGTGGGTACGTCGTACACTACACAGCGCCACAACCTTTCTTTGCATCTGACAAAGACATACCTTCTTGGTCCAGGATCGAACATGGAACCACCGACGCAGTAGCTCACCATGCTACCTCTGCACCCCAGAGGCATAAGTTGATTTCAGGACCATTTTGCACTCAAAAAAATGTTTCGATGACACTCCTTTCCCCCTTTTTACCGGGCGAGCTGACTGACCACCCAACAAATATAACGATTTTCAGAAATTCACAAAAAAAGGAAGGGAAAGAGTAATTACCAAGCAACTATTCTGAGAACATTTCCCAAAAGTGAGGAAGAGAGCGACTGGTTAAAAATAAACAAACAGTAAATGACTTACTTTTGCTAAAAAGTCCATGATATACTTTAACACCTCATAATTTTCTTCTGGAAGCCTGTGCAGTATCATAACTTTAGCCAGCTCACATTTCTCTGCTTTTGGAGTCCCTACAAAACCATGATATAATTTCAAAATTAACAGGATTTCCAGTCAAAAAATTCAATTAAATATTTCGGGTATATAAGAAATAACAATAATACATACTCTGAAACCCTATGATGTCATTAAACAAATCAAACGTCAGAATAGGCTCCACTAACTCTCTTAAGAAGAGTTTTAGTATGACTGCAGCTAAATGAGGATCACCCAACTTTTCAAAGTCCACTTCCTTCCCTATTTTACAACAAAAAAAAAGTAGTTTTTCTTTTCTTCAAAAATTTTTTGTTATAATTTGTAATTAAACGCATAATCATAAAATGATTTAAATGAATTACCTTCGTTGAAGGAGTTCTGAAGTTCTTTAACAAGCGCCGCATTTGCAGATCTCCGAAATAGACCTTCAGTTTCTAAAACTAAAAAAAAAACAGCGCTCGTATCAGGATTCACATTTATGAACAGCAGGTTTTGAATTTCAACATGACAAATAAAACTAAATTACTGTCAGGTTGCTGAAGATATTCAACGCAATGTCTAACAACTCGAGGTATTGAATCTCCATTGTTGTTCTCCTTAATACTAACATTTTCAAGGTCAGTAACAACAAAATACAAAGAAAAATAACATTTACTAAAAACCTTGTTGTGAGACCTACAATTGCAACGTTACTTTGAACTGTTGTGTTTCAAGGTGATTATGGAATGTTGAGCTTTGTGAAGATGGGATTTTCGAGTTTCTATCTAACAATCGTTTATCATGCCTAAAAAAATATTATCCCCACAATTATTATTGTACTTAGATATACAGAAGATATTTTTTAAGTTAACAATGTTTGGTACTTACTCTCGAACCTGCGACGGTATCACTAACTGGTCAATGCGAAAATATGGCTTTAATTCATGTAGATAATTCACATATGTGACTTTCTTGCCAAATTTCACACTGATTTTAGACAAGACACAAGCAATTAAACAAAACGACAAAAAAAAACCCAGACAAAAACAAAACGATGTGAGAAAAAAATAACAAACGACCTTAATACTGGCTTGAAAAGTTGCCATATTACTTTGATGAAATTTGTAGGATGTACAAGATACAGTGCTTTCAAGTTTTTCTTGTATCTGAGTGATAAGAACACAAAAATGTAGCAGCACAACCAAAAAAAAAATTGTCCTATAACTAAAGAGGCAACCTCAAAAGTAGATCACATTCTTTTACTAACTTTCTATCAAATGTTTTATACGCCTGCCAAAGCCAAGACATGGAAGGTTTGTTTTTACTTGTTAAACCATGATGAAAGTAGATTAAGGAATAATCGTTTTCCACATATTGATCTAATGTAAACATCAGGTACCTGAAAAAATAATAAAAAATATCAACCTCATTCAGTGACCATTTCTGAATTATTTTCAAAGTCAATTTCCACTTACCTGAAAAACCTATCGTGATCAAATTCCTTATTGGAAGGAAGTTTAACTGCAGAAATTACTATAATCTTACAACCAGACAGATCATCTCCTGCAGATTATTAATTATTATTATTACCCGTTTGTTTATTTCACAATTCTTTAAAATAGTAAATAAAATAACTTATGAATACCTGCAACTTCTACAATTCCAAATTTGGCAATATCTGAGTAATCAACAGCCTCTTCCCCATTTTCGATGGGTAACTTGGTCAGCGACGAATCAAATCCCAGTTGCTCTTCAAAATTCTCATCAATCGTACCATCAGACACTGGAGATTCCAAATATTCTCCCGAGTCGTCTTTCTCCAAATCTGCAATCCGTCAAAAATTAATACTTATTAAAAGTGAACCAGTGAGGTTTAAATAACTAATCTTACAATATTTTTTGGGGGCAAAGAAAAGATGGCGACAACAATAATGCGGAGTAACGCCACAAAGTCATACACACAAATGAGTGAAATAAAAGATTTGTTACACACAATCCACATTTACTATAAAAAAAAAATAAAATAAAGAAAACAAACTATCATGCCATGTGAGAGGGACAAGTTTCTGCAAGTGGAAAAAATTCATTAAGTGAAATAAGTATTTTCGACCGACACCTGCAAAGAAAATGTTAAACCAGTGGATAACTCTACTGACCTATTATTGTTCATAAACAGCGTGCATTAATGTTATGCAACAAGCGCAATGTTAACAACCTGTTAATCTCCAACATTCAGAAATAAAAAGCATTTCAAACACATGCAATACAAGGTTTCAGGCTCGACAGAAGTGGTTTCTACAAGTGCAACGCTCCTCAGCTTGAAAAAAAAAATCAATCTCTCTCCGGGTGTAAACATCTACGAAAAAATTTCCGTTTCTAACTTTCAACGCGCCCAAGCACTAATGACGAAGTTATTAACGAAACCAGTAACCACAATGAATCTACATACCCCTTCTAATCTTATAACTACACCTCTGACATGCGCTACACTTTTAGACGGATGGAATATATTAATCCTGCGACCAACCCCTTAGTTTGCAGTAATCAAACAGACAAATAACATTTGGGAATTGAAGTTGCCATAGGCACATAACTAATACCTCATCATGAAAAGAAAAAAAAATTACATGTTGTAATAATAGCAAAGGGGGGGGGGGGGGGCAATGCATGGCAACTAAAAATTTCATGAATCAAATTTAGAAAAACGCCATTGGAGCAATCACGTTATCCTAACATTCAGTTATATAACAGTGACTAATTGAAATCGTCTCCATGAAACCTTCAAATGTAATAACTGAGTAAGAGATTCAGAAACCCCAAATGAAATAATACTTGACGAAATAAGAATACGTAATAGTTGATTGATAGTGACGAGTTACTTAACCCATATCACCTCTACAGCCGCCTGGTTAAAAAATAACATGAATTATTCATTAACATCAAGAAAGCTACCCTCAGAGAAAATTCAGGGACACTAATTAAAAATGCACTTAGAAGATAGCTTTACACGAGTATGACATACCGTAATATAATTATTCCCACATGTCTTTAATATCGAAAGTAATTGGAATTAATGAAGTGCAAACAAGTTCAACCCAATCCCTGTTGTATTAAGAGGTAGGTGCATATGTATACTTTCTGAAACCCCAAGTAAATTATATGATGAATTTCAACATAATCACACTAATAAACGAAACACTTCACCAAACTTTACCAAGAGAGTCATTCACCGCTTGACTGACTGCAGCGCACGTGTAAGATTAAATATGATACGCATGCAAAAAAAAAAGCAAATGCACAAATTGCACAATGCTGCTTCAGGTTTGTGAGGTTGCTATATATTTTGATGCAACACAGTTACACGTTAATTGCTATCGAATTCAACATCTTACCAGCAGTCTGTTCGAGTTCGGTATCATCAAATTCAAGTTGAGGTTCATAGTCATGACAATCAGACAAACTACTGCTGTGAGATTCATCTGAGGTTAAAAAAGACAGAAATGAGGAGCACAAAAACACACATTGAACACATCTGGAAGGCAATCTGTAAAAGAAGTGGAAACAGGGTCAACATTTGGGGATAAAACACATACACAGTGACACCCATCTGCTTCAATAACTGCGAAGTGACTTTTCCAAGTAAACACACACACAAAAAAAAAGGACAGAAAAAAAGCATAAAGCATTTTACCTATTGTTAAAGTTGTACCTTTTATGAACACTTAAATTGTCACTTCGGTTTAAAATTTTGAAAAAAAAAGAGGTTTTTCCAAGACAGAAAATGTACAGTAATTGGCAATTGCAACTGTATTCACAGTTGATTATCTTCAATTGTCTTACTAGACTACTAAGCTTGACTGCTTAATATTGTAGTTATAGAGATTGGTAATCGGAAAGTGATGCTATATAATTAATACAAAAATGTGATGTTTATTGATTAAAAATGACAGTTAAACTATCATAACCCTGGAAGTATTATTGCATAAACTTATTCACATTATTTAAACCGATTTGCCCTTCACTCCTTTATGCATCCGTCATGTTTGTGGCCATTTCATTTCAATAAGGAAGCAGCAATATATGCCCAACCCAAAATATGCAATGTGAAAGGAAAAGAAACTCACTTCACTACATAGTTATTAAAAAGAGGAAAAACGCCTAGTCCACCACCAAAACATGAGGATGAACTCGTCTTAATTAATACAACGACATTCTCTATGTCATGCTCTAACAACATAAAGCCTAGTTGTTATTAATACCCTTCATGACTCCAAAACAAATTTTAAATGAAAAATAAATCTTCTGAGATGGGTGTTGATAGTGGTGGTCAAAATCTGTCAAGACAGCTATACGTTTTATAACAGATGCCAGGAATTATTACATGTCACCTTGATTAAAACAAAAAAAAAGTTAATGACCCAATAATCACACCTTTTTCCTAAAATGGAAGCAAGAGTTTGAAAAACGTTTTTGACTTTAAATTAACGGGAAGGCGACTTGTGCGAAGGCATGTTGCCACCAGTTAGTCGACAAATAACTATGGGCATCTAAATCAACTTGTTAAAATGCATTTCAGCAATTAAAGTACAAAATGCAAATTAGCCATTTAGGTCAATATAGTGAACTTTGATAATGAAAGTATCAAGTGAAACAAACATATAATTTCTGAATATAAGAGTTATGGTGCAGGATCCAATATAGATTACGTGGCTGTCCTAAAAATTGTGAATAAATTCTACGCACCATTTTTATATTATATTAATTTAACCGAAATGGCATGACATCACCTTGGGGAGGGCAGAACTCACACATAACGAAAATAGGAAGAACAGATAATCACTACTTTAAGATTACGTTCATTTCATTTTTATGTATTAATATGACATCTTCTATAAATCAATCTTAAATACTCCCAGCCAAACGTGTTAGTGACTCCTCTATTTCAAAATAAAAGACATTCATTAATTACGTTTTCAAATCAACTGTCAATTGCAATTTACGCCAACTGCCAACTTAACAAACGGTAACACCTGGGACATTACAAACGAAAGCATATGTGAAATACTACAGAACGTAAATGAAAAAGAAACTTTATCAACACTAATAAAATGTACGGAAATCATGAAACAAACATTTCCTCATAATTCCGGCATCTGAGTAGTAATAAGAAAAAAATTGGGCGAGCGATTCCGACTCTTCCAACGATCCTTAAGCCAATATATTAGAACACTATTACATAGAACGTCGCGATGACTATCATTTACTTATTTTGGTTTAAACAGATTACCTGACATTTGCCTATGATGACTATTATCTTTTTCTGAATCCTCCTCCATTTTAACAATTTTCATTAACATTAAGACATCATAACTCTGTCGCAACACATTGTAACCGACAACACCTTCAACATAACCAAATCGCCATCTTGCGAATTCATTAACTGCTCTAAGTTATCAGTAACTAACACTAGGTGGAGCTACGTGTAAGACTAGCCCTGTAGCAAGCCAATGGCAACTATTAAAAAAAAACGAGAACTTTGCTATTTTCAGTTTGCCGTTGAAGGCGCTACCAATTCCCGAGTATAAAACCAACGCAAAAAACTTACCAATAGCGGCGCTGAACGTCATGAAGGGCGTTGTAAAGCTAAGTAAAATATCGATGATTTACACAATATTGTAACACCTGGTATCATCATCATCATCATCATCATCGTAACACCCTTATCCCGCCTGTGGCAGGGTCGGTTCAGGGGTTCTAGCCCTCCACTCTCGCCTGTCTCCCAAGTCCCCATCCACCCCACACTCCACCGTATCGTTACTTACGGACAACCTGTTCCCTCACCTGCTTTGGTCAACTCCATTTTTGTTTGTTGGTGTTTTAGGCCCGGTGGACACATGCGATTTTTACTCGCGCGGCCTCGCAATTGCGGCATGAGATACATTAGTTGCAATGGAGGATTGCACACATACCTGCGGTGCCGCCGCGGCTCCGAAAACCGGAGTTGCGTCTGGAAATGCCGCCGCGGCACCGCACTCGCACGTTCGGTCACGTAGTACCTCATGGTCTATTGAGCGATGTACACATCCGCGCGGTTTTTTTACGCGGTTCCTTAGTTTTGACATTTGGTGGGCAAAAAAAGGGCACGCCTTCTGGACAGTTGCCAAATGTGTACTGGCGACATTTCCCCGCACGTGTGCATTAAATTGCTGCGGTGTCCCTGCGGCATTCGCGCGAGCAAAAATCGCATGTGTGCACCGGGCCTTACGGCCCGTCAACTACAGGGCCATTAGAGCCCCATCCACTGCGTAGTTCTAGTACAGAGACTGCAAACACACTACACTAATGCGAAGATTTTTGGGAATAAGCGGTAACCAGTTCTCCCAAGCGGCCACCCATGTCAGCATTAACTGGAGTTGCGTTGCTTAGCTTCAGTAATCAGAAGAAAACTGGTGTGTCCAACGCAATTTGTCGCTCCCATGGTCTCCCCCTGTCCCTGGTGCTTCCTCTCCTCTGCGCATTACGTGTCCATACCACCTCAATCAACTCTCCCTTATTTTTTTTCGCGATGTCCGCCACAACCAGGCTACCTCTATATAAGTTACTCATCCCTAAATTATAGCACCTGGTATATTTGAGCAAAAAAGAAATTACAATCCACACCTTTGCCAGATAACAAAGCAAGCAACTCCTAACCCTTTTCCCGCCTATGGCAGGGTCGGGTACCCATCTTGTCTCTCTGAATGGACATAGGGCGATATATTGGTCATAGTTTTTTTCTGCAGCCGGTTGCCGGCCAAAGCTGCACCCCTAAGCTTATTTATCGTCGGTCTAGTGTTCGTTTGAGAATGCTACCGAAGCCAGGGTGGGGGGCGAGCTCCTACACCTGGAAATTTTGCCTCATCTACCCGTTGCGTAGTAGAGAGGGTTCTTTTACGTGCAGGTGCCATCGTACACCCACACGGGACCTCGGTTTTGCTTCTCAATTGAAAGAAGGCACACTCGCGGCCTCTCTCTCTCTCGCCCGAAAGAAGCCGACCCACCACGGTCCAGTATCGAACCTAGAACTACTGGCGCAGTTGCCGAGCGTGCTAACCACTACGCCACGTTGCACATATAGGCTGCTTGGTCAAGGTTACGTAACAATCTTTATACATAGGGAATATTGCATATTTATAATGACGTCACACATTAAAAATTATCTTCATTCTTATCAACTGTGAGGCCTCTACACATGAAATATTATGTGGAGCAATAGTTCCCGCATAAAAAAGGGTTCTTTTAGATTCGGGGGTAACAACAAACTTGACATGCATAATCACTTCAAAAGATGTATAGGATCGAACCCGCACACCATATGCTCCGGAGTTAAACTTCCTCCTCGCAACACGCGGTATGAAGTATAATAATAACCTTACTATTTACATATATTTTATAACAAGTCCAACTCCTGATTAGAAAAAAAAACTGTACAAAGTACGCAAGTGGGCCTAGGCCCAGATCTAAAGGGGGCAAAGGTTGCATTTGCCCAGGGGCGGAAGATTTGGGAGAGGGCAAACATTGGTGTAAAGAAAAATTAAATGTATAAAAACAAATAAAAGAATTATGCGTGCGGCATATTGGCAATACTCCACAGGTACGTAAGATAGTTGGGAGACCCTTTGATGACCCTGACAAATTACTGCTGACCGTTTAAAATCAAACAATATTCGGGGGTCACTTCCGGCGGAAATCCCAAGTGCTTTTATACCCATAATATATAAAGGGCAATAAAAAACAGCTGGATCGGGACCTGCGTGGGCTAGGTCAGTATAAGTTGACCTCAGATCCCATCCTTTAGTACAGCACTGATGTCACTGCAGAGAAGCAAGCAACCTCTAACTCTTTTCCCACCTATGGCAGGGTCGCGTAGGAGAGGCGAATTGCGTTGGACACACCAGTTCTCGTCTAATCACTAAAGTTAAGCAGCGCAACCCCAGCTAGAACTGACATGGGTGGCCGCTTGTGAAAACTGGGTACTGCTGATATCCAAAAATCGTCACATTAGTGTAGTGTCTGTGCAGTCTCTGCATAAGAACTATGCTGTGGACGGGGCTCTAATGAGCTTGTAGTTGAAGGGCCCTAAAACACCAACAAACAACAACAGCAGGGTCGCGTACGTACATGTCCCTCTGAATGGACACATGAGGCTAATGCTCTTGTTTTAATTTAATTTTATAATAAAATAGCTTTTTAATTAATATTGTAAAAGGAAGCAAAAGCAACTTCTAACTTTATTCCCGCCTATGGCAGGGTCGGTTACCCATCTTGTCCCTCTGAATATACACAAGGGCGATCTATTGGACAGTGTTCTCCACAGTGCTTGGGAGCGGCGAGTTGCGTTGGACACACCAGTTCTCGTCTGATCACTGAAGTCAAGCAACGCAAGCCCAGTAAGTACTGACATGGGTGGTCGCTCGGGAAAACTGGGTACTGCTAATACCCAATAATCGTCGCATTAGTGTAGTGTCTGTGCAGTATATACATTAGACCTATACAGTGGACGGGTCTCTAATGACCTTGTAGTTGACGGGACCTTAAACTCCAACAAACAAACAACAAACAAATCCACAGTGCTTCTCATCCGAAGGAAGGTGTACTTGGGGCCAATGGCGTCACTGGGGGGGGGGGGGGGCGGGCCGCATCAGGTGACACCACTCGCACCATGACAAATGGGGTGACACCGAAACAGAAGAAGGAACAGAGCGGTTTTATTTTCGGGAGAGGGGGGCGACGCCAGCACCAGTTCTCGTCTGATCACTGAAGTTAAGCAGCGCAACTCCAGTTAGTACTGACATGGGTGTCCGATTGGGAAAACTGGGTACCGCTACCATCCAAAAATCGTCGCATTAGGGTAGTTTCTGTGCGGTCTCTGCATCAGAACTACACAATGGACGGGGCTCTAATGACCTTGTAGTTGAAGGGCCCTAAAACACCAACAAACAACAATAACAAGGGGACGCCAACCCTAGCGACGCCTCTACTTAGGGCTTCTCTGTTGCTCGAAATTTGGAAGAAGTAAATGTAAAACACTGTAATGATACAAACGACAGTAATAACCACAGAAAATTATGAAAGTCGGGTCAGAGGCCCGGAGAGTCTTAAAAGACAAACGGTAACTTAGCGATTTGCTGGACTAATTTCATGGGTTGGGGAGTAAGCCAAGCAGCCATAACAGGCCGAACCCTTAGGAGGCTGCTCGCGGGAGACGAGAAAGTAAGTGGAGAGGATGTAGGAGAGTGGAAACTTGCAGCACCCAACGTTCTTTACCAACCACCCAAGTTGGTACTAACGTGGGCTTGCGCTGCTTAACTTCAACGATATCTCGAGAACTGGTGTGTCCGACGCAACTTGACTGCACCCGGTCCTATGTCTCCACCTAATCATTCCCAACCCTAGCCTGTTACATTTTCTCTACAGTACTTTTTACTGATGATTGCACCTTAACACTGACACATACTGTATATATACCGTAGTATAGGCCAGTCAGAAAATTCTCAGGCTATTACGTTGTAAAAGACTTTACTTGTAAAATGGGACACTTCACTTTCCCTGGTATGACATGAACTAATCCACCAATCGTTACAACTAAGTAGCCTGTTAAGCATGCTGCTTTTATAGACAGGGACTGTCTTTTTTTTTTATAGGAAGACAGAGGCAACTGTATCAAACTTTAATTCAACACGGACAATACCTGACTAAATCTGTGATGGTCATTTAATAAGGGGACATCACGTCACGTGCAATGAAGACGGAAGACGACGGTGCTTGATTCCTGCAAAACGAAAGGTAGCTATTTAAATTTATGCACTTAACAACGTTTAAAATTATAACCACTACTGTGCAAAATATCTGATAAGTTACAAATATAATGAACTATAACTAATTTTGTTTTATAATAGAGGTTTGGGGGAATAGGGGGGGGGGGGGGGTCACTTAATTGATCACTTTTACTAAAATGGAGAGAAACACACGCAAAGTTAACACGTGTGAGGTGATACTTATTATATCAATCTTTGCTTCAAACTGATATTTTTTCCATCTCTACTTATTACAAGCAACTCCAATTATATTTCCAGATCAATATATATCTGATTGTCACACAAGAATGTAAATAGTCATGCACCTACAGTAGTTATTGAACTTCTGGCTTTGACACACACACATTATGCATGAAAGCATTTTTAATAGTAAAGTGTTTCCAGCACCTGGATCCACGATGGATGACGAACGGCATTGTTAAAAATTTACTTCTTATGACTGACAGGCAGCAGCTCTATGTTGCTTATTGGCCTATATTGAACTGATGACTGTGAACCAGTCATCTGCTCAATATAGGCCAATCTGTTCACAGTCACGGCTGCATCTATGGCATAACTCCTTTGCCCCCATTTACTGCAGGGAGCGGTGAATTGCGTTGGACACACCAGTTCTCGTCTGATCACTCAAGTTAAGCAGCGCAACCCCAGCTAGTACCGACATGGGTGGCCGCTTGGGAAAACTGGGTACTGCTAATACCCAAAAATCGTCACATCAATTTAGTGTCTGTGCAGTCTCTGCATAAGAACTATGCTGTGGACAGGGCTCTAATAACCTTTGTACAAGTTGAAGGGGCCCTGAAACACCAACAAACAACAACAACCCATTTACTGCAAGTGATTCTTTGCCCCATTTACTTCTGTTTCGGGCAAGAGCTGGGTCACTGGAGGCCAAACAGAGGATGGTAAAGATCACAGGTGGAGAAGAGGGCTGTGGATTTTGTGGGGATCAAGTGGAGGTTGTCAGGCATGTGATACCGGCATGTCTAGTGCTGGTGCACTGTAGGACTTTTAAGTATCAACATGGGTGGTTGGTAGGGAGCGTTGGGTGCTCCAAATTTCCCCTTTTCTACATCCCCTACACCTACCTCCGCCGCACCTGCGAGCAGCCTCCTTAGGGCTCGGCCTGTTATGACTGTTTGGCTTACTCCCCAACCCGTTAGCATAACATAATTAACAAAGGAAGGATTGAGGAACCCCATATTGGAAGAGGTCCTGGGAGTGGCGAGTGTTGGGGTGGAGCGGCTAGAATAGGTGCGAAAGGCAAAGGTGTTGCTAAGATGCTGGTGGAGATCTAGACACATTGGTCTAGCACAGTGGTGGCGAACCTTTTTTTGAAGACGGGTCACAATAACACGAAAAAAGAGCAAAAAAGTTGTCCGCGGGTCAGTTTCAATCACTATTTAATTTTATAAATAAAAAATCATTATTAATAATGAATATATTAGTTTATTAAAGTGGCAAATAGAGAACATCATCATAATGCCTTTATCCCGCCTGTGGTTGGGTCGGATCTATGGGTTCTAACCTCCACACACTATGATACGATAAACTAGATATGATTCACGTTCGGGTGGGTCACAGGTTCGCCACCACTGGTCTAGCATGAAAAATCTCACTAACAAGGTATCCGTTACAAAGGATTTCAGGGAGCGGCGAATTGCGTTGGACACATCAGTTTTCGTTCGATTACTGAAGTTAAGCAACGTAACCCCAGCTAGTACTAACATGGGTGGTCGCTTGAGAAAACTGGGTACTGCTAATACCCAAAAAGGGTACTGCTAAAACTGGAACTGGGTACTGCTAATACCCAAAAAGTGTCTGTGCAGTCTCTGCATAAGAACTATGCTGTGGACAGGGCTCTAATGATCTTGTAGTTGAAGGGCCCTAAAACACCAACAAACAAACAAAGGATTTCATATTGATATATTGTAATGTAAGGGCAATTCATACAAAACTTACCACTACCGTTGTAAGAGCAAAAGTACTCACTCATTAATATTTACAAGTACTCTTTGGGCTCCATTATGAATTACATGACCCAGTTAACTCTGACGAAACCTGAAAGTGACAGACATACGATTGATTATACATATTAACGTAGTCCGTAATCAACATGTAGTAGTAATGGACATTCCTTATTATTATTATTCATTCCCCTGATAATGTCCATTTGATAAGGATCAATATTATGACACCAGACTACGTGCTTACTGAGAGAATAAATTGTTTCAAATAATTGGGCTGCCAGTCATATGATGATAAGTCCAAGGGATATAAATTTCAGTTATAACATCATTTCATTACCCCATTAGACCGACTGCAGAACTCTAATCATGCATTTCATTACGACGTTCTCGAATTAGATTCAAAGAAATTAACACATACTAAGAAAGAGGAAATTTTTTTCGTAGCATATTATTTTTGATGATTTCTTGGTAATGTATTTAATTTACGAACTACAGCGAGCGGCGAATTACGTTGGACACACCAGTTCTCGTCTGATCACTGAAGTTAAGCAGCGAAACCCCCAGCTAGTACTGACATGGGTGGCCGCTTGGAAAAACTGGGTACTGCTAATTGTCCAAAATCATCACATTAGTGTAGTGTCTGTGCAGTCTCTGCATCAGAACTACACAATGGACTGGGCTCTAATGACCTTGTAGTTGAAGAGCCCTAAAACACCAACAAACAAACAACGAACTAGAGTGGAGGCCGCTTAATGTAATCGCAAGGGGACCTGTTACTCTCGATAACAATAACCCGCCGATAACATTAACCAAAAGAAGAGAAAGCATATCCCGGTACTGTATTATTGAACACAATTTATTGCATAAGTAACTGTGTTAATGGTTCTAAATTCGGTACTGGACAGACGTGGGTTGGCTTCTTTCGGGCCAGAGAGATGCCCAGAGTGCGTTTTCCTTCGGATGAGAAGTAAAACCGACGTCCCGTGTGGTGTATGATGGCATTTGCACGTGAAAGAACCCTTTCTACCATGCAACGGGTAGATGAGGCAAAACTGCCAGGTGTAGGAGCTCGGTGGAGTCCCCCAACCAACAGTGGACCGACGATCAATAAGCATAGGGGCTGCAGCTTTGGTCGGCAACCAGCTGCGAAAAAACATGACCCTGCCATAGGCGGGAAAAGGGTTAGGAATTGCTTTTACCATATAAAGGGTGGCGTAGCTTGAAGTTTTAACTTATTTTTACACTCTGCCAGTCTTACAGACCACCATCCAGATTCGAACCAGCGAACCATGAACTGCTGAATCCCCACGCTGTCAATTGAGCTACCATATAAAGGATGCAGAATCGAAACTATGTTGATGTGTCCTAATGTTGCCAACTAAAATTTAGGCGAGGCCACAATTTAGAAAATGCACACCGGTACTTTAGGACTCAGGTCTATAAATTATATATGATTTTTTGTGTCCTAATTATCGTCTAATATTAATGCCGTACGTTATAATTGATTTTTGTCAGGTATTTTAAGTTTAATTCAGTTAAGGTTTGATACTGTCAGTTATGATAATGGCTGCTAAAGGGCTATGAATAGTCGTCAAAACGGGGGTCAGTGACATTCAAATATTCATTTATGACAAACAAGAATAAGCAAGTAATCCTAGATAATAAGACCGAACCAAGTCTGAAATTCATTAATTTTGACATCTTTAATAGGAAGTGCGTGTGAATAAATGATTTTATTATTATAACAAGCTACTGTAATATTACTACGGGGAATCTTGGATTGATGCCCAATTAGTCCTACATTTTTTACGCTTTACACTAAATTATGAGGCGGAGTAAGGGCATTTTTATACATTTTGTGGTTGTGTTTTTCAATCGCTTTGAAAAAAAAAACACATTATCACCATAGTTCTCTCATTTTCTTTATGGCTGCCTGCACGTTCCAAAAGTACGCCAGAGAAAAAAAGTTTTTAAACCAGAATAAATTATTGGTATTTGGTATGCAGACAGTAAACTCACCTGCAGAAATTCTTTCAATGTCATAAAAATCAGAGGGAACTGTAAGTATCATCAATAAATATGAATAATAAACGATTATTTCAACAACTGTTAAAAAAGTTACAAAATGGCTATGGCGCGTTCGGTATGTAATGCGCATGTGCAGTAAAGTCTCCTTCTCCTAAAAACGCAATAGTGAACTCCTCGCGATTGGTCGTTGGAAATAAACACGTGATTATTATTAGCCAATCAATACTTAGGATCAACTTTCCAAAGCAATGGGAAGATAGACTGTGATGTGACCCATAGAATCAATGGGGGATGACGAAGTGGAGACAGGCAAGCGGAGTCCTGTGTGACAGGAGTGTCCCAACCAAGTTGAAAGGGAAGCTTTACAGGGCAGTGGTTAGGCCAGCTGTGCTATATGGATCAGAGTATTGGGCAGTGAGGAAGAGCCACGTCAATAGAATGCAAGCAGCCGAGATGCGAATGCTGCGGTATATGCAGAGGCATTGCCAGGTTTGGCGTCACCTATTCAGGGCGGTGACGCCATGGTGTCACCCCTCTCCGAAAAAAAAACTTCCTGGCATACCAGCCCATACCATATGTGCTCATCAAACCCATTAAAACGGACTTGAGCGGCCGCTCTGTCTGCTCTGTTTGGTTTCCTTCTTTTGTTTTCGTGTCACTCCATATGTCAAGGTACGGTTGATGTTACCCGATGCGGCCCGCACCCTCCAGAGACGCCAGTGGGTATATGAGCGAGGTGTCCAGCGCTGATAGAATAAGGAATGCGTATATTAGAGGTAGCCTGAGGGTGGGGGATATCGCAGAAAAAATGAGGGAGAGTAGGTTGAGGTGCTAAGGACAATGAGAAGAGGGAAGGAGGAGCTTATTAGGTCCGTTTCGGGAATGCAGGTGGTTGGAAGGACCCGGGGCAGGGGAGACCGAAGCAGACTTCTGAGCAAGTTGTCCGTAAGAATATGGTGGTGTGGACGGGGACGACGAAAGTGGAGGGCTAGAACCCGCAGACCCGATCCTGCCACAGGCGGGATAAGGGTATAATGATGACGTTAAGGCCTACTTCATACAAAACAGCGTTTTGAACCTCCGATCCTAAAGTGCCTACAAAGTAGCTCCGTGGCGAGGGTTCAAGACCGGTTGACATTAATGTTTTGCGTGTGTGTTCTTCCTGTTGCCAGATTCGTTTTTTTTATTGTTATTTAGGCACATTTTCAAGATTTAAAGTTGAAACTCCATTGTCCTATCTCAGTATATTTCTGGCAACAGTAACACATTAACTAAATAGCCTCACCCATCCATTATCTACTCTACAGAAATGTCTAAATTTTGTTTTTGCAGCCTCTTGAGAAATGGTTCCCTTGCGACTACCGAAATATATATTCCTGTAATCACAAATAGTCAATTTAGTTAAATAATTAGTAGATATTTTAATGAGCCTTCTTAATGGCAGGTACTTGTAGGTAGTCTTTCAGATTTGACATTTTGGCATGATCACTAAAGGACTTATTTGACTATAATTATAATAATATGCCACTATGAACTGGGTCATAATCCTACTGTATAATAACACTATACTTGCTACTGACCACTACAAAATTCGGTCCTGCTCCTCTTCCTCCTTCCCTTACAAAAAAAAAAATAATAAGTTGTGCAATTCATTATTAATTCCAATAATAAAAATAATAATTATTACAATTGGCCTATTTGTTTTGTACGTTTTCAGTAAATATTATTGATATTTTTCATTTCAGCACGACATTGAGGAGGCAATTCGGAGGAATTTTTCAAAAATTCAACTGCGAATGGGTTAATAGCCCTCCAACATCTGACATGAGTGCATGGAAACGGGTGACAAATCAATAGGTCAGTAGAGCGATTTTAAAATGCAACCCTTTCCTAAACTCCAAGTGTCGATCTCAAAGTGTGCAGTTGCACTAAGTGCAAAGGGTACCGTGCTCGACTACTGCGTCAGTGGTCCCACGTTTGATACTGGATCGAGGTGGTTTGACCCCCAGTGCCATCCGTTGGATGGGAGATAAAGCCGTGGCCCCGTGTTGTGGGCATTAGTTCCACAAGTTCGTCCATTTGTCCAATAATTCTGATGGGACAAAGTGGGGCCTAACCCTGTCAACGGCGGGAAAAGGGCCAGAATGGATGGAGAAGAGGAAGAAGGGAGATCAGGAGGGAGAAGAGGAGTTGGTTGGGTCGTCCATCTGAGGAATACGGGTTCTAGGTAGCAGACAGGGTCAGGAACGTCGAGAGACGCTGCTTCGGGCCTGAAAGGGAAAAAATTACAAGAGAAGGGTATATAAACGCTTACAGAATCAATTTGTGGAATGACATTCACTGTTAAGGTCCTTTTAAACCCCCGGCCGGTGGAATTTTACTTCATCATCCCTCATCCCGTCGGCCCTGGTCATTGGACAGTAGGCCGAAGCAAGCATGGGGTCAGGTTATAGGATGAAACAGGAACATATTAAGGAGTAGAAGAAAATGAAGGAGTGAGAATTCGCAGATCCAACCCTGGGGAACTCTGAAATATCCAATAGTAGTAGCAGAAGCTTGAGGACAGACCTAGGGTTACTTGATATGAAAAATTCCTCCACCAGTTACTGAATCAGCGGGTTGAGAATTGAACACGTGGCCATGGCTTTTTCGCTTCGTTGGTGTTTCAGGGGCTTCTTTCAACTACAATGGTTATTACAGCCCCGTTCACTGCACAGCTCTAATGCAGTCTGCACAGATACTACGCTGTTACAACGATGTTGGATATTAGCAGTACAGAGTGTTCTCAAGCGGTCACCCATGCTAATACTAGTTGGGGTTGCGTTGCTTGGGAGCGGCGAGTTACGTTGGACACACCAGTTCTCGACTGATCACTGAAGTTAAGCAACGCAATCCCCAGTTATTACTGACATGGGTGGTCGCTCGGGAAAGCTGGGTACCGCTAATACCCAATAATCGTCGCAGTAGTGTAGTGTCTGTGCAGACTATGCACTAGAACTATGCAGTGGACGGGTGTCTAATGACCTTGTAGTTGACGGAACCTTAAACACCAACAAACAAACAACAAGTTGCGTTGCTTAACTTCAGTGATCAGACGAGAACTGGTGTGTCCAACGTACGGAACCATGGCTGTACCAACCACGAAACAATGACGAACTGAAGTCTTTAGTGTGCTCCATTTCCATGGCTGATGCACTTTAATTCTTGTATGTAGGACACCTTGTAGATAGTGAGGCAATGACGCATGTGCGTTTTCAAACATTTATGACTAATTATGACTTGTCAGAAATATACAGTCGTTTTCTCTCAATCGTGACCGTTTGGCAAGAGTCAAATTCTGCATTGTGACTCACAAATTATCCCCCAGAGACGATGCCATAAAAATATGTGCATATATGACTATAGAGTCAGATGAGGAGATGAGTAAGCCGTGTACCAACATTTCAATTCGCACCTGCGCTACTTGGCGACTCGCCTTTGAATACATTAATCCTATTTTAATAAAAAAAATCAACTTCAGCTCAACATTTAGTTATAATGTCATTAAATACACTTTAAACTACTTAATGGCGGTGTAAATTAATCATTACTAAAATAAACGGTTCAACTTTACAGATAATTGATAAATAAACACATAAAAATCGCTTTTGCATAGCGCTACTGACCGTTCATGCTTCAGTATAACCCTTTCATATCAGTAGTGTGTGTAATGACTTCTTGGTTCGACTGCAGTTAAGGCCAATAACACTTTTTCAGGGTTGAAGAAACCCCTAAAACTAGGGATTGGTAAATATGACTGAAAAAGTAAACATTTTAAATGAAAATTACATTTTTTAGCGTCATAAATCATGGAAATTACGCCGGGAGAAAAAAGAAATATGTGTGCCCTCTCATGAGGTTATCGCGAGAGGAGTTTGCCTGACGGAAAATTCTTTTTGCACTTATAATCAGATTAATTGAAGAAGTACAAGTGCTGACAGTTGAAGTTAGGAGACATTTCTTAGACTTGGGAGGTAGAGAGAGACTAGATGTGTATATGCTAATAAAAACGAAATTACAACCTACAGAGAGTTGATTGATAATTGATTTCTTCTAAGGTATTCAAATGAAGAGTCATTTCTTATGGACGGCCCTGACAGGAACTTACTGTTTATTATGGGCAACGACATGTGGTGGTGTAGGAGATGAAAACTGCAACATTGTTTTCTTGAATAATAAAATATTATTGACGGAATGGAAGAGGCAAGGCGATAACCTACAAATAAACAACGTCACGGTGGAATCCATTTTTGAATGTCAACGAGTATGTTGCAATAACACCTGTAAGTAAAATAATATTATTTACCGTTACTTTTTTCTACAAGAAAAAAAAATAAATCCAATGACAGTTACCGGTATACCTCCTCACACAAATGACATTTAGTCTAATCCAATTTTTTTTTCGTGTTTCATTTAGTGAAGTGCAACATGTTTGAATTCATTCATTCAACTCAAGTTAACAATTGTGCCTATTTATATTGTGACCAACTCGAGAAATGTTTGGAGTCCTCGTCAGAGGATTATAATGGTTCGACGACATATGTCTTGAATGATGACAAAACTATAAAATGGATTAATATTACAACGACGACACGTCCTTCTGTGTCCACCTCGACAGCAACCGTTTACTACAATAGATCAAAAGTACAAATTAAGCAAAGGGAATATACGCAGGATCCCAAAAATAAATCGATAATAATTAGTTCAGAAAGCAAACCGGACATCGATCACTCTATTCCTGCAACAATTTCCAATATTAAAAAAAATAACAACTCTGATATCAACAAAATTGATCACTACAGGAATAATACCACTACTACTTACAAGTTGCAGGATGAGTCGCTAACCTCAACAAGCCATCAACAACAATTACGAGCAAATTTCTCCATGGAACCTGAAATCCTTATGAACTGGAATGACAAGGAGGTGTTAAATGATTCTTATATCAATGAAACGTCTGACCATGTTAACGACTCTCAAATTGTCGTTAAGCCACTACACCTGTCCAACACACATTTTGATAAGAACAGTTATCATCATCCTAATCATCGTAATCAATCAGAAAATAGGACAAACAATGAACGACGACATTCATTTGTAACAAATTCAATTCAATCTCTACCGTCTTCTTCTTCCAAAATGAATCCTCTCACCATGAAGGTTAAAACTCCTGATACGGATCAGGCAGTATTTCTAATAGTTAGTTTAATCATTGGATTTCTCATTTTATTATTAGTTATTGCACTAATATTTAAACATGTTCATAGCAGATGGGAAAGAAGGCATTATCAAAAGATGGATTTAATGAATTAATTAATAGCATACGAGGAAATTACAGATATGTGTATTCAATTCAATAAATGCCTCAGACTCCTCTTTAGAGTTCAGAATAACAAAAAAACCTTAAAATATGATAGATGAAAAACAATAGTAAGGAAAGGCAATTGTAAATAATGTTCATTTTACATACTGGGCTGAAAAGATGTCGTCATCAAGTGCTAGGTATTTTAAATTCATATTTGTCCTGGAATCTGTCGAGTTTCATGAGTTCCTTGACATTTTTGCATAATAAACTATGCTGCTACACACAAACGGTATTACTAATATTCATTCTCGTCGACAGGTATGCCACTCGATTACTTCAATCTCTAGAAGTGCTTCATATTAATCAGAAAGACAAGTTTGAAAATATTAATATACTCCTTACCCTTATTACTATTAGCTATTTGTTGAAGTTGCAATGGTTTGAAATATTATCCCAAAATCATTACTGCAAAAACTGTTTATTGCTCCACTATTATGCCAATTGCTGTTAAGATAGATGAAATAATCGCATCACACTTTCTTTATATTTATTTAGTTTATATTCATCTTCGCCGTGATTATGAATCTCTGTTACTATATCACTGTACTGTTTAACAGCGTCGAGTTTGACGATATCTTCTTTGCTGCAATCCTGCTGAAGACTTTTTAAATAGCTCGAGTCAGGAATTTCTTCATTCTACGTTTAAAACAAATAAATAAAACTGTTTAACGATCAGAATTTTTATTTTTCAAATACTGCCAAATATCCTTACACCACTGTCCACCTTTTTCATTTCTTGTATCAAATGAACCATAGCTTGTTGTGATTTACTTCCTTCCCAAACGTATTCTTCCATATCACTCTCCTCTTTTTCAGATTCCCAAGGTTCGATTTTCTAAAAAACGATTCAAACAAAAAAGTTTAACATCACTGAGTTTATGTCACAATAAATTACGTGGTGCTTGCTTACCCAAGACTGATGGTATAAGACGGTTAAAAGATATATGCCATAATCGTAGTTTTGTTTCTTTAAGGGGCACCTGAAATAAAATGTGAGACACAGCTCAAAACAAATATACATTCTACTCAACGAAAAAAGTTATTTGACATTAACATATAGTAAAACCTCTCTATGGGTACACCTTTCATATCGGTACAAATTCTTCAAGCACCGATTTTTCGTCCATAGGCTATTACTACCCCTCTAAAGGGTACACTTTGACCGGGTCCCACAGGTGTAACAATTAGGGAGGTTTCACTGTATTCAAAATACATATATGAAACTAACCTATCAGTTACTATAGTCAAAACATCAGTATTTTTATCATAACGATCGTCTACAAGCCTTAAAAGTTTATCACGAGCATGTTTATCAAGGTTTAAATTGCCTAATTTTAACTATAATATAAATAAAAAATATTAATTCCTGTTGATAACTATTGAATATGCAGTCGTCTGTCGACAACTTACCTGAATACTAACAATTCTTGCCTTTGGATCTCGTATAGAAGGTCCTGAATGACAATAGTCATATGTATGCACCAGAAGAGGAAAATGTTTTTCACAATCCTCATCAGTTTTTAGTTCCTCTGGCCAAGGTGTGCAGAATTCTTTAAAACAAATAATATTATAATTATCATGAAGTTATTCAGTACAACAGCACATGTATAATCAGTAGAGCGAGAGAAAATTCCTAACGTATTTCAAGCTGATTTAAAAAACTTATACAATATGATACTTACGTCGTATGGCAGCGCAATGTTTCTTGATAGCAGGTGGTGTGAGATGGAGAAAGTTTGGGATTTTCATTAATTCAGCATTAGCAAATTTCCCTGGAGATGGACCTTTCTGATTATATCCCTGACGCAATGGTAACGGTACCACGGATGGTTTAAATGAGTGAGCTGCTGGCCAAACATTTGTCCAATCTTGGTCAACTGACATTTTCGTATAGCGTGGTGGCAATATCTAAAAGAATTCAAAATTGGCACTATTCTTACGAGATTTATTAAGAAAGATCTCCAAACTGTATAAAATGTATAACGACTGTACTTGTGTTTTGATCATTTGACGTTTCTTCCTATCAACGGCGTGTTTCCTTCCATACAATTCCAGCCTGCGAAACTCATTCTCACCTGTGACGAAAAAAAAACAAAGAAGAGCCAATGAAATAAGGCCTTTGTGCCAAGTGAGTACAGGAATTGAATAGGCATCCATCTAGTGTGCAACTGGACTGGGATGAAATTTTAGCTGGGATATTAGCGCTGCCACCACTATTACTACTAACCGGTATCTTGGTCATGGGGGTTACAAGTACCTCTCAGCTGCAGGATAGATGTAGAAGCCGTAAAATCAGGAGGGAGCGGCTTATTGAGTTGGACACACCAGTTCTCGACTGATTACTGAAGTTCAGCAACGCAACCCAGTTAGTACTGACAGGAGTGGCCGCTTGGGAAAACTGGGTACCGCTAATACCCATTAGTGTAGTTTCTGTGCAGTCCCTGCATCACAACTATGCAGTGGACGGGACTCTAAGACTTTGTAGTTGAAGGACCCTAAAACTAAAACACCAACGAAACAAAAACGATGGATGCCCCGAGTGCACCTTCCTTCGGATGAGAAAACATAACAGAGGTCCCGTGTGGTGTACGGTGGTATTTGCACGCCAAGGAACCCTGTACTATGCAGTGGGTAGATGCGTCAAGATTTCCAGGTATAGGAGCTACTGTATACGAGTTACTGACGACAAATAACCACAGCAACCGGCTGCAGAAAAACACTGTTTGCAAGCCAAAGTGCATGGATGGGCATCAGCAACTCGTAGGAAAATAATGGGACAGGGGGCCTAGGTGACCGACTGTCAAGCTGATATCACAACTCTTCGAATCGGCAAACCTATGAGCAACAAGGAACACAGCCGGTTAGATAATAAAGTCGGAGACCACACGAGGAAATGCACTTTTATATTAATATTTAAAACACGCAACCAACTACAGTACACATGCATTGTCAGTGCACTATTTTAACGATATGTTTTAAACCTGATAAAATTACACAGTACCATCAGTTTCTGCTGTTACAGTCTTGTCGGTTTCTGTTTTAAGAGTAGTTATTGAATAACGGACACTTTGACAATTAAAATGCCGAGCAAATGCATATTTGTAAACTTTAGAAACGTTCGAAAATAAGTCCGAACTGCGGGCAGCCATCTTTCAACCGACTATAACATGAAGCGCCTTAAGTTCGTCGCTCTACTCGGCTTCCACTCTGAAACCCGTTCCCGAAGTTTATTCCAATATCCAACTGGATATGGGATGGGGCCCGCAAGTCAGGACATCCACATTTGAAAGGCACATTGTAATATAAACATAAATAGAGCCCAGACAAGGGTACTCTTAGCAAACGTGTAATAAACTTCATGTGACTCCTGTTAAATGGCTGACACTAATCATTTGATGCTTGTATCCATTATACGAGGTCTGCATCGAAAGCTCAGGCAACAATATCATGCTGGTAAGCTTCCATTTGGTCGCAGTTCGTTAATGGATCTGACATTTATGAATTAACGTTTCTATACTATTCACTAGATGAAGGTGATATTGATGACATATGGGAGAAACACTGCAACAATGAAGTCGAATTAATAAAGTACGCTATTGCCATGCAACAACTAGCTCAGGAGTATTGGAAAAGAAACAACGAAAGTACAAGAATTGATTGGTGCTGTGATGTCATAAGGTAGCATGTTTTTCAAAATCTACACGTTTAATTAGTTGAAGAGGTTGAATAAGCCCACCTCTCATAGACTCGGATGTGACCCATAGGCTGATCACTGGTTAAGCAACGCAACCCCAGCTAGTACTAACATGGGTGGCCGCTTGGAAAAATGGGTACCGCAAATACCCAAACATCGTCGCATCAGCGTAGTGTCTGTGCAGTCTCTGCATTAGAACTATGCAGTGGACGGGGCTCTAATGACCTTGTAGTTGAATGGCCCTTAGACACCAATGAAATAAAAAGTGATCCATAAAATCATTGGGGGATGGTTGAAGTCGAGTCCTGTGAGATAGGAGGGTCACAATCAAGTTGAAATGGAAGTTTTACAAGGCAGTTGGAGCGGAGCTTCGGGCAGTAAGGAAGAGCTAAGTTATACAGGGGACTAAATTGGACCAGAGGCCACGTAAATAGAATGCAAGTAGCTATGATGCGAATGTTGCAGTGCATGAGTGGGGTGTCCAGAGGTGATAGAATTAGGAATGAGTATTAGTGGTAGCCTGTGTGTGGGGGTAACCTCGGGTGTGCCTTTCTTTCGGAGCGGCTGAATTGCGTTGGACACACCAGTTCTCGTCTGATCACTGAAGTTAAGCAACACAACCCCAGCAAGTACTGACATGGGTGGCCGCTTGGAAAAACTGGGTACTGCTAATACCCAAAAATCGTCGCATTAGTGTAGTGTCTGTGTAGTCTCTGCATAAGAACTACACTGTGGACGGGGCTCTAATGACCTTGTAGTTGAAGGGCCCTAAAACACCAACAAGCAAGCAAGCGCAACCTTATAGTCCTGGTATGGGTGACCGCTTGGGAACACTGGGTACTGCTAATATCCAAATCGTCATAACATCCTAGTGTCTGTTCGGACTCTGCATCACACCCAAGCAGTGGACGGGGCTTGAATGACCATTGTAGTTGAAGGGCCCTAAAACACCAACAAAACAAAAATCCACCGAGCTTCTACACCTGAGAATTTTGTCTGACCTACCCGCCTGATAGTAGAGAAGGTTTTTTTACGTGCAAGGTATTTGCAGAACCAGATAATAAATTATTGAACCAATTTAGAAGTAAATGAAGACTCAAATTTCAGGAATTACTTTCTTAACGGTGAAATTTACAAAGAGATGTCAAAAGATTTGAGACGTATTAACACAAGTCAGGTACAGAATTCTCTTCAGTGTAATACTGACCATCCATTGTGAGTATTTTAGCACATTTGACCTTCTGATATTCATAACATTTGTAAATAATTTATTTCTATATTCTCATCTAGAAAATTATCGGCAACTACAAAAATTACTTTGTTAGACGTCGGTAGTTGTTATCATCCTTTCAAAGACTACGACTTTCTATCTGTTGTTGCATTGGATATATGTCCTGCCACATCAGTAAGTATTTGATAATTTATTATCATTTCTGATACAATAAATATCACTTATCTCTTAAAAACCTTCAGGATGTTTACAAGTGTGATTTCCTCAAGTTACAAGTAACCGCTCGTGAAGAAGATGCTGATGATATTAATATTGTGGATAAATTAAAATCGTTATCATCACCTGATATACATTCATTACCAGAGAAAATATTTCATGTTGTAGTTTTCTCTTTAGTCCTGGAATATATGCCATCCACAAATCAACGATTTGCTTGTTGCAAAAAAGCTACACAACTTTTAGTCGATAATGGCTTAATGTTAATCATAACTCCAGATTCAAAACATCAAAATCATAATTCAAAAATGATGAAATCATGGAAATTATGTCTTCAAACGCTTGGATTAAAGAGAATCAAATATGTGAAGCAACCACACTTGCACTGCCTTGCATTTCGCAAAATGCCTCAACATCTTCAAAATTTGATTTCTGACGACGATAAAACCACATCAGACTATCAGCTATTCATCCCGCAAGATTATCAAGATTATTCTACAGATGAATCCGTGTACTTCAAAGCTAACAACATTAAAACTGACGATGATTTAGAATTGATAAGCAAAGGATTTAAGGAACTGCCCCAAACATTTGATTTCGACGATTAAAGCCGTGGTGATGTGACGTTATGCATATTAAATATTTAACAACAATTTCATTTTGTGAGTGGCTATGGTTACGTTAGACACACCAGGTCTTGTCCCATTGTTACATAGAAACCACCCTGGATCAAAAAGCAACTATTAACCCTTTTCCAGTCTATGGCAGGGTCGGGTACCCATCTTGTCCCTCTGAATGGACACAACGGCAATATATTGGTCATAGTTTTTTTCTGCAGCCGGTTACCGGCCACAGCGGCACCCCTACGCTTATTTATCGTCGGTCTAGTGTTCGTTGAGGAATGCTACCGACGTCAGGGCGCGAGCTATTACACCTGGAAATTTTTGCCTCGCCTACCCATTGCATTGTAGAGAGAGTTCTTTTACGTGCAGGTGACATCATCCACCAACACGGGACCTCGGTTTTACTTTTCATCCGAAAGAAGGCACACTCGCGGCCTCTCTCTCTTGCCCGAAAGAAAGAGCCAACCCACCATGGTCCAGTATCGAACCTAGAACTACTGACGCAGTTGCCGAGCGTGCTAACCACTACGCCACCGCAGCGGGTTGGAAACCACCCTGGATCCGCTTTAAAAAAACTCAATAAACCTTTGCCTTTGATGTGCACCATGGAAACCATTGAACTCCATAACAATTTACCTTTGATGGTACTTGATGGAGACCATCGAACTCCATAACCTTTTACCCTTGATGTACCCCATGGACGGGAGAGGGAGCGGCGAATTGCGTTGGACACACCAGTTCTCCTCCGATCACTGAAGTTAAGCAACGCAATCCCAGTTAGTACTGACATGGGTGGTCGTCTGGGAAAACTGGGTACTGCTAATACCCAAAAATCGTCTCATTCGTGTAGTGTCTGTGCAGTCTCTGCATAAGAACAACACTGTGGACGGGGCTCTACTGACCTTGTAGTTGAAGGGCCCTAAAACACCAACAAACAAACAAACAACCCCATTGAACTCCATGTCCGTTTTACCCTTGATGTACTGGTGAAAAAAAATGAACTTAGCCTTAAAATTGGTAAATTATTCGTCAAAATCCCTTAGAAGTAATAATTCCAAATTATCACCCCAAACACACACACATGAGGACCAACATGTAGAGAGACTCAGACTCTGAGATCACTTATCATTTCACTCTGGATGGAATGAAATCATTATGATCCTGGTTAATAGTGAAAGGAACAAGAAAATGAACACCTAACAAATCAAGCCCACATTGGCATTGAACCAGGAGAGCCCTGCGACAACACGATCACTGAAGTTAAGCAACGTAATCCCAGTTAGTACTAGCATGAGTGATCGCCTTGGGAACACTGGATACTGCTAATACCCAAATAGTCCTTACAGTGTATTGTCGGTGCAGATTCTGCATTAGAACTACAGTGGACAGGGCTCTAATGACCATTGTAGTTACAGGGCCCTAAAACACCAAACCAAGTAACTCCTAACCCATTTCCCACCTATGGTAGGGTCGGGCATCCATCTTGTTCCTCTGAATGGACACAAGGGTGGTATATTGGACAGTGTTGCCAGTTGACGACCAATGCTGCAACCCCTAAGCTTATTTATCGTCGATTTACTGTTCGTTTGGGAATTCCACCGACGCCAGAGGGCGAGCTCCCACACCTGGAAATTTTTGCCACATCTGCCCGTTGCATGGTAGAGAGGGTTCATTTACGTGCAAATGTCATCGTACACCACACGGACCTCGGTTTTACTTCTAATCCAAAAGAAGGCCCTCATTCAGACGCGAACTGGTGTGCCTTTGGTTTGTTGGTGTTTAAGGTCCCGTCAACTTCAAGGTCATTAGAGACCCGTCCACTGCATAGTTCTAGCGCATAGTCTGCACAGACACTACACTAATGCGACGATTATTGGGTATTAGCAGTACCCAGCTTTCCCGAGCGACCACCCATGTCAGTACTAACTGGGCTTGCGTTGCTTAACTTCAGTGATCAGACGAGAACTGGTGCGCCCAACGCAATAAGCCGCTCCCCATACAGACTAGATACAGGTAAGAGGTCCCCCCCGCCAAAAAACAACAACAAACAAACAAACCTGACAACGATATAAAGACTGAGGAATGGAAGAATGTGGTCAGCAAGAACTCAATGTGACTGGCTGATCAGATACTTATTCTTTTTTTACGTGACCAGCATCCTTGAATTGCATGTGAATTGCATGCCGATTAGGTATTTACGTATTACCTGGAAAAGGGGAATTTTCCAATGTTTACTCTGTTTAGGGGGTCTGTCTTAGTAGCTAAATAGGTTACTTGCTCAAGTTGAGAGTATGGTTGATGGTTCCGTCCTGGTTGAGTGGCTTTGTTCGAGCAAGAGTCGTGGTCCCGTGTACTGAGTACGATGTCAGCACCACATAAGCAAAACTCTTTCTCCAAGCAACATGTGGATCAACAAAATTACCAGGCGTACGATCTCGCCCCCGTGGCGTCGGTGGTAAAAGAAGTACCCCAACGAACTAAAATAGGCCAACGATAAATGACCATACGGGTTGCAGCAGTAGGTTAGCAGCCGGCTGCGTCTGTCCCCCCAAAATGTGCAGATGTGCTCTCCAACAACTCGCCTGGGACAAATGGGTGCACTGCCACAATTGGGGGAGCAGCGATTTGCGTTGGACACACCAGTTCTCGTCTGATCGCTGAAGTTAAGCAGCGCAACACCACATGGGTGGCCGCTTGGAAAAACTGGGTACTGCTAATACCCAAAAATCGTCGCATTAGTGTAGTGTCTGTGCAGTCTCTGCATAAGAACTATGCTGTGGATGGGGCTCTAATGACCTTTAGATGAAGGGCCCTAAAACAACAACAAACAAACAAGCCATAAGTGGGGAAAAAAAGGGAGAATGAGGTAAGAGGCCACCAAAAATAAAAAAAGGTTGTAGCATCGAGACGGTAGGGTTCTGCCTCCATCTTTATCATTTTGTGTAGTTTATATCCGTTGGACACACCAGTTCTCGTCTGATCACTGAAGTTAAGCAACACGACCCCAGCTAGTACTAGCATGGGTGACCGATTGGGAACACTGGATACTGCTAGTACCCAAAAATCGTCGTAACAGCGTAGTGTCTGTACAGACTGCAGTGGACGGGAATCTAATGACCGTTGCAGTTGAAGGGCCTTAAAACACCACCGAAACGAAAATCCTAGATTTCTTTTGTTTCTGCCTGGTACTCCAGTACTCGATTCCACCACTCGCCACTCCAGTACTCGATTCCACCACTCGCCCCACCGCAAACGGGAATTGGGCTGATGAAAAATTGGGTATTGGCGTTGAAAGCTGTTAGAATAAAACAACTCCTAACCCTTTTCCCGCCTATGGCAGGGTCGGGTACCCATTTGTCCCTCTGAATGGACACAGGGTGATATATTGGTCATAGTTTTTTTCTGCAGCCGGTTGCCGGCCAAAGCTGCAAAGTGTTCGTTGGGGAATGCTACCGACGCCAGGGGGCGAGCTCCTACACCTGGGAATTTTGCCTCATCTACCCGTTGCGTAGTAGAGAGGGTTCTTTTACGTGCAAGTGTCATCGTACACCCACACGGGACCTCGGTTTTACTTCTCCTCCGAAAGAAGACACACTCGCGGCTTCTCTCTCGCCCGAAAGAAGCCGACCCACCACGGTCCAGTATCGAACCTAGAACTACTGGCGTAG
Organism: Trigoniulus corallinus; assembly: GCA_013389805.1. Lineage (NCBI taxonomy): Eukaryota > Metazoa > Arthropoda > Diplopoda > Spirobolida > Trigoniulidae > Trigoniulus > Trigoniulus corallinus. Next base: position 4,754,151 of record JAAFCE010001963.1, on the reverse strand, counting down.
TTGCCGGGCGTGCTAACCACCACGCCACCGTTGAAAGCTGTTAGAATAACTGCGCATTATAGCTTAAGATGTTTATTTGTATTGGTCCCCAGACTCGGGCAGGCTGGACTCAGGAAGGGGTTGGGGGCCAGCCAACCAACTACGCGAGAAGCACCTAGCATGCTGACAACAGAATCTGCTACTCTCATACGCAGAAGGGTGATCAAGGAAACTAATTACGTATGTCACTGTGAGCTTTGAAAAAATCCTTGAAATAGCTATCAAATTTAGATTTTATTAAATCGCATAAGGCCAGAAATAATAGCAGTGGTGAAATCGGAAGTTATTTTACCTTCATATGTTGAAATTATCAGTTGGCACCAAGTCCATCTTACAAATTAATTGGATTACATAAATTAACAATATCAAGACAACAGCCCACTGATAAGTAGACATATATAAGAACTACCAGAATCTCAAGAGAGTCACAAAAAATGGACATCAAGAGGGTCTTCATTTTCACAGCTTTATGCACTGCTCTAGTAACAGGCAAGAGCATAAGGGCATTCAACAATGACATTTCTCAAGTACAGGACAAATCGCCAGAAATTGATATGACTACAGTAAGTAATCTGATAAGCACTTAAGTTTCCTCCTTTCGATTCATCTTTCAAGACAGTCAAGAACCATTTTCTTTTCAAAATAATTAGGTAGAAATCATTGCATATTTTGGATATCCAGCTGAAACGCATACCATTACAACAAAAGATGGATACATTCTCCAACTTCATCGGATACCACATGGTATTAAACCCACTTCCGGACCCCGTCCCCCTGTCATGGTTCAGCATGGACTCTTTTCATCATCAGCAGATTTCGTCATTAATTTTCCACATCAGAGTCTAGGTCAGTACTGGTCTAGGTAAATACATTATCCTGCCTCTGGGTACACGGGTAGACAATTAAACTACAAAGGTTGCTACATCAGGTCAGGCAGTAGCGTCACTAGGTGGTGTGCGGGCCACACCGGGTGACACCTTTGTTGTTGTTGTTTGTTGGTGTTTTAGGGGCCTTCAACTACAAAGGTCACTAGAGCCCCGTCCACAGCGTAGTTCTTATGCAGAAACTGCACAGACACTACACTACTGCAACGATTTTTGGGTATTAGTAGTTCCCAGTTTTCCCAAGCGGCTACCCATGTCAGTACCAGCTGGGGTTGCGCTGCTTAACTTCAGTGATCAGACGAGAACTGGTGTGTCCAACGCAATTCGCCACTCCCCCGGTGACACCACTCGCACCATGACAAGAGGGGTGATACCAAAACTGAAGGAACAGAGCAGGCAGACCGGTTTTTTCGGAGGGAAAGACGGTGACACCATGGCGTCACCGCACTGGGTGACGCCAACCCTAGCGACGTCTCCGGCTACGAGTGAGCTACAAGCGAACTGCACATGAAAGTCCACTTTGTTCCCAGATGGGGGAGGGAGCGGCGATTTGCGTTGGACACACCAGTTCTCGTCTGATTACTGAAGTTAAGTAACGCAACCCCAGCTAGTACTGACATGGGTGGCCGCTTGGGAAAACTGGGTACTGCTAAGACCCGAAAATCGTCGCATTAGTGTAGTGTCTGTGCAGTCTCTGCATAAGAACTATGCTGTGGACGGGGCTCCAATGACCTTTGTAGTTGAAGGGCCCTAAAACACCAACAAACAAACAAACATTGTCCCAGATGGGAATTAACGCTGGGACATAAATGTGGCGTGCACGAAGTTACCGGCACATCCTTTCTGTGCGGTAAAAAAAATGTGCAGGTCAGTGGAGCGGCTGTATTGCAAAGGACCCAACAGTTTTCGTCTGATCACTGAAGTTAAGCAACGCAACCCCAGCTAGTACTCACATGGGTGACAGCTTGGGAACACTGGGTACTGCTAACCCAAATCGTCGTAACACCGTAGTGTCTGTGGAGACTCTGCAGTAGAACTACGCAGTGGACGGGGCTCTAATGACCTTTGTAGTTGAAGGTCGGTGACAATACCAGCTGCAGTAGCCGGGACACCCCATTCCAAGCGAATAAATCCAGGGCTTCCCTTTATCCTTACAGGGATATGCCTGAACAATGAGATTTTCAAACCGTCCGGCTCCACCTGAGGAACAAGTGACTGTAAAATTTTTAAATTTACTAACTTTCGTCCAATTTATAGGTTTTATGTTGGCCGATGCTGGTTACGACGTATGGCTGACCAACGCTCGTGGAAATAAATATGGAAGAGCACATACAAGCTTAGATCCTGACAAAGACGAGGAATTTTGGCACTTTACGTCAGTTTGTTACTTAACTATCTTTATTTCGTTTTATTTTCGTAAAACTTATTAAGTTCATGATGGGATCAAAGGTGGGATCAAATGGGAGAGTTTGATACTCCAGGACACATAGACTACATCTTAAATTATACTAAATATGACCAGTTGTATTATATCGGTCATTCAATGGGCACAACGATGGCTTTCGCTATGATGGCCTCAAAACCGGAATATAACGCCAAGGTAAGTGCTCGTTAACGGCATCATAATCGGTGCCGGATTTAGATATTGAGACAAAAAGCAACTCCTAACCCTTTTCCCGCCAATGGCAGTGTCGGGTACCCACCTTGTCCCTCTGAATGTACACAGGGCGATATATTGGTCATAGTTTTTTCTGCAGCCGGCTGCCAGCCAAAGCTGCACCCCTACGTTTATTTATTGTCGGTCTAGTGTTTAGCGAATTCTACCGAGCTCCTACACCTGGAAATTTTGCCACATCTACCCGTTGCGTAGTAGAGAGGGTTCTTTTACGTGCAAGTGCCATCGTACACCCACACGGGACCTCGGTTTTACTTCTCATCCGAAAGAAGGCACACTGGCGGCCTCTCTCTCTCTCTCGCCCGAAAGAAGCCGACCCACCGCGGTCCAGTGTTGAACCTAGAACTACTGCCGCAGTTGCCGAGCGTGCTAACCACTACGCCACCGCGGCGGGGGATTTAGATATTGAGAGGCCCTAGGCTATTTCAATTTTGAGGCCCTTTTCTTAAGTTTTGAAGCCTGCTAAATGTTGAGACCCTAGGCTTCAGCCTGCTTAGCCTAATGGTAAATCCGGCACTGGACATAATGAAAAGAAAATTGTAATTGTGATCACATACCAATTTAAATCTCCTTTTTTTGAAGATAAAATTAATGATGGGACTAGGACCTGCAGCTTTTGCATCCCATATAAGAAGTCCTCTTAAATTACTTACACCTTTTGTCAAAGAAATTAAGGTAATTAAGTGCTACAGACCAGCCAAACCTTTCTGGATATTAATGTCAGTGATTCCACTCATAATTCTTACCTTTCAATATCAAATTGTCTCTAGTTTTTATTACAATTTCTTGGCATTGGAGAGCTGTTACCTGCAGACAGCTTCATCAAATTTTTGGCCCCTGAATGCAACAACGTTTTGGAACGTTTGTGCGAGGACATCATGTATATCGTAATGGGGTATGACCCTAAAGAATTAAATAAGGTGAATATATTATTATACACTCCAAAAATGATAAAGAAAAAATCATTTTAATCATATTACCTGGCAATTTTAAATCAAGACCCGACTGGATGTCTACACCTCTCACGCTCCAGCTGGTTCTTCATCATGGACACTCATTCATTATATTCAGGTAATGTGTGTCTATCTAATGGTTGAGGGTTCGAATCCTAGAAAGGACGACGGAGTGGTATAGCAATTAATAGTAGATCCATGAATGGACAAAGATGATTTCCAAAAATTGATATCATTTTAGTTGGTTAACTCGGCAAAATTCCAGCACTGCGACTGGGGCTTGACAGAAAACCTCAGAAGATATCGACAGGTAAGAGTAATAATCTATAAACAAAATATCTATACACAATTTTCAAGTCAGAACGTTTACTTCTTACATAGCCAACGCCACCAGAGTATGACCTCTCGGCTATCACAGCACCAGTGGCCCTCTTTTGGGGTGCTAACGATCTGATGGCTGATCCTCAAGATGTCGCCATATTATCGGCCGCACTTCCAAATCTCATAGGAAGTTATCAAGTTGGAGATAAATTCTGGTCTCATTACGATTTTATTTGGGCAATTCACGCAGCGTCACTGCTGAATGAAAAACTTATAAATATGATGCCAAGATATTAATAATTACAGCCACTTCTACAGGTCGTGCATCAAGCTCTTAATTTATATATCGTTATTTATGTATGTAGAGTTTATATTATGCAACATGGATGGTTTAATCCATCTCCACATTTCAAAAGTGCAAAAGCACATTTTATTAATCAATTAAAGTAAAGGTCAGTAGTTATCATATCAGGTGATCACTGTTACTACTAAGAGTTCATCTACCTAGTACCTAAATGGGGGGAGCGGCGAGTTGCGTTGGACACACCAGTTCTCGTCTGATCACTGAAGTTAAGCAACGCAAGCCCAGTTAGTACTGACATGGATGGTCGCTGGGGAAAGCTGGGTACTGCTAATACCCAATAATCGTCGCATTAGTGTAGTGTCTGTGCAGTCTATGCACTAGAACTATGCAGTGGACGGGTCCTTAAACACCAACAAACAACAACAACCTTAATGGGTCAGAATGACTTTCCTGAAGAACATCTTTATACCAGGGGTGTGACAATCCTTAAAAACCAACATCACACCACTCATTTGTCGAATTATAGATTTCCAATTTCGTTTGTTTGTTGGTGTTTTCGGGCCCTTCAACTACGAGGTCATTAGAGCCCCATCTACAGCATAGTTCTTCTGCAGAGACTGCACAGATACTACACTAATGCGACGATTTTGGGGTATTAGCGGTACCCAGTTTTCCCAAGCGGCCACCCATGTCAGTACTAGCTGGGGTTGCGCTGCTGAACTTCAGTGATCAGACGAGCACTGGTGTGTCCAACGCAATTCGCCGCTCCCCTCCAATTTCGTGGATCTGTTTATTAACATGGATGGTTTTCTAACCGACCCCTACATCACTCTTTGCTAGAAGAAACCACTGGCTTCATCCAGGATTAAAGTTGGACCCACTGGCGTCACTCGAGGGGGAGTGGTGCGGGCCACACCGGGTGACACCAAAATAAAAAAGAAAACCAAACAGAGCAGACGGAGCGGCCACTCAAATCCGTTTTAAAGGGGTTTTACGGGCACGTACGGTATGGGCTGGTATACCAGGAAGTCTTTTTCGGGGAGGAGGGAGACGGTGACATCATGGCGTCACCATACTGGGTGACGCCAACCCTAACGACGCCTCTGGTTGGACCACCAGTCCTTGAAGTTTATCTGGTCATTTGACATCTGACTTCAAACTAACAAGCAGAGGCGTCAATAGTGTTGCCGTCACCCAGTTCGGTGACGCCATAGTGTCACCTCCCCTCCTCCTCTCCCCAAGAAATGCCGCTCTGTTCCTTCTTCTGTTTTGGTGTCACCCCATTTGTCATGAGCGGTGAGTTGCGTTGAACACACCAGTTCTCGTCTGATCACTGAAGTTAAGCAACGCAAGCCCAGTTAGTACTGACATGGGTGGTCGCTCAGGAAAGCTGGGTACTGCTAATACCCAATAATCGTCGCATTAGTGTAGTTTCTGTGCAGTATATGCGTTAGAACTATACAGTGGACGGGACCTTAAACTCCAACAAACAACAACAACAACAACCCATTTGTCATGGTGCGAGTGTTGTCACCCGGTGTGGCCCGCACCCTATTAGTGACGCCACTGCTGACAAGAGAGAAGTAGTCAGCTCCTACACCTGGACATGTTATAACGGAATGCATACAACTTTTAGGAGAATGACTTAAGGCTCACCCAAAAATCAAATTCTGATAAAAGCGTAGTTCACGGCACTCTGTAGAGGAGTTAATTTTAAACCTGTGTTAATTCACAAGAAATTTTAATTCATCCCAGTTCAAAAAAGTTACAGGAAAATATAGATTTGGGTATTGTATTATGCACCTGACACCACCAGAATGCAACATACCATTTGTAAGTGCTCCAGTACCTCTGTTACACCAGTAAAACAAAGCAACTCCCATTTGTCCCTCTGTATGGACACAGCCGGTTGCCGGCCAAAGCAGCTGGTTGTGTTACACCAGTAAAACATGGTAAAAAATATAGAGAATAAGTAGTAAATAAAGGAAACAATTATTAATAGTAACCTGAACTTGAAGCCTCTTAAAAATCACTAAAAAAATCGAGCCCACAATCAGCAAAGATTAAATGAGATCAAGGTATTCAGATATAAATGAAATCAAATACCTATCACCTATTACTTGAAAGGAGGATAGCAGTGATTCCACACAGCCGTAAAAGACCTTGCACAGTACCATGGACGTCAAATTGTTATTAATTTGCGTTATATTTTGTGGGATTTACAGTAACGGACTAGACATTGATCATGAACAAGACTGGGAGCCAGAACTCAATATGACTGCAGTAAGTGACACACTTTACTACAACTCCTTACCCTTTTTCCCGTCTATGGCAGGGTCGGGTACTCATTTGTCCCTCTGAATGGACACAGGGTGATATATTGGTCATGGCTTTTTCTGCAGCCGGTTGCCGGCCAAAGCTGCACCCCTACGCTTATTTATCGTCGGTCTAGTGTTCGTTGGGGAATGCTACCGACGCCAGGGGGCGAGCTCCTACACCTGGAAATTTTGCCTCATCTACCCGTTGCGTGGTAGAGAGGGTTCTTTTACATGCAAGTGCCATCGTACACCCACACGGGACCTCGGTTTTACTTCTCATCCGAAAGAAGGCACACTCGCGGCTTCTCTCTCGCCCGAAAGAAGCCGACCCACCACGATCCAGTATGGAACCTAGAACTACTGGCGTAGTTGCCGAGCGAAGTGACACACTTTACTGATTTCAGAAAATATAACAAAAGTTGCTACTCTCTCCACTATACTTCTATGTCAAAAATCAATGATTACAAAGAAAGCGTTATCTTGGTGGAATGTGGTCCCTCCCATATACCATTTTCATGACAGTGGCGTTACATGTAGGGGCAATGGGGTCAAATTGCCCCGGGCGCCGCAGAATGCGACATCCTGGGGTCGCCTTATCTGCCTTACTGAAAATCAGCCACCGTGACACAACGTCTGTGCGATGACTTCACGGCATACAAAAAGTGCCTACACAGGTGTACCATGTCTACTCAGGACAAACAACAGGAGAGGGGAGAAGGCGCTTCAAATGCCTCTAGCCCCGGGCGCTACAACTGAAGTTACGTCACTGTTTCATGAGATGAGTTAGATCTTAAGTAAATGAAACCTAACTTGAAGGACTCATAAGGCATGCCAACATATCCCTTCCCTAAAGATCCAAGTCAACTTCTGTGGAGTAGGACCAACACCGAATTGCGAATAAATTCTAATTAGATAAGGCTTTAAAATGATTTTGTAGATTTACATAACTGCCATTCATTATGTCAAACCCTTTAACATTGTTCTCCTACCTTAATCTTGCCTGTGGCAAGGTCAGTTCTCCGAAATATCTCAGGTTTCTTCCTATATCTCTGATCGCCGACAGAAATGTGCCAAAAATTGATCATCACATCGTCAACTAGGATCTTCTGTTTCTACTTTAGGACGTTCTGTCTGAAAAAGTGGGTTGGTTTGTTGGTGTTTTAGGGCCCATCAACTACAAGGTCATTAGAGTCCCGTCCACTGCATAGTTCTAACGCAGAAACTGCATAGACACTACACTGATGCGACGATTTTTGAGCATTAGCAATTTGCATATCCAGTTTTCCCAAGCGACCACCCATGTCAGTACTAACTGGGGTTGCGTTACTTAACCAGTGATCAGACGAGAACTGGTGTGTCCAACCAAGACCTCGCAATAAGCTGCTCCCCGACAAATTGGGTGTTGTACAAATTGATACAAAGTTTACCTGTCCAGATCACCTTGGCAAACTCTGAAATTCCTTGAAATGTTATTTGTGCACCATAAATCGCTAACCTGCATTGAAGCACACTGCACCGGACACTTTGAGGTATAACACCGCCCTTAGTATTCCTGGCTCAGAATGCCGGAAATTTGCGTTGCGTTGCGGCCAAGTTGCGTTGGACACACCAGTTCCCGTTAGATCACTGAAGTTAAGCAGCGCACACCCACGTCAATACCAACTTGGGTGGTTGGTAAAGAACGTTGGGTGCTGCAAATTAACCCTCTTCCTCCTCCTTTCACCTACCTCCTCATCTCCGGCGGGCAGCCTCCTAAGGGGTTGACCTGTTATGGCTGCCTGGCTTACACCCCAACCCACAAACTAATCAAAGAATCAAATACAGTTACACCCTTAGAATGCCGGCGACAGAGTGCTGGGGATAATATCCCAGCAATGGATTACCCACGTTCACTTTCTTTCAAAATATCAAGCCGCACAGGTGTACGTGGGACACGTGAGAAATATGTCACTCTCATTTTAATCATCATCATACCTTTATCCCGCCTGTGGCAGGGTGGAATCTGCGGGTTCTAGCCCTCCACTCCCGCCACTGTCTCCCACCAGGTCCCCGTCCGCCCCACACAGTGCCATGCCCTGACGGACAACCTGTTCCCACGTCTGCTTGAGCGGCGAATTGCGTTGGACACACCAGTCCTTGTCTGATCACTGAAGTTAAGCAGCGCAACCCCAGCTAGTACTGACATGGGTGGCCGCTTGGGAAAACTGGGTACTGCTAATACCCAAAAAATCGTCGCATTAGTGTAGTGTCTGTGCAGTCTCTGCATAAGAACTATGCTGTGGACGGGGCTCTAATGACCCCGCATTTGAAGGACCCTAAAACACCAACAAACAACAACAAACACGTCTGCTTCGGTCTCCCCCTGCCCCAGGTGCTACAGACCACCTGCATTCCTGGCAAGGACCTAACGAGTTCCTCTTCACCTCATTTCATGACGTGTCCATACCACCTCAGCTTATTCTGCCTCATATTTTCTGCGATGTCCACCACCCCCAGGCTACCTCTAATATGCGCATTCCTAATTGTATGTCACTCTCATTTTCATCATCCTAAAATCAAAAGGGAGCGGCGAGTTGCGTTGGACACACCAGTTCTCGTCTGATCACTGAAGTTAAGCAACGCAAGCCCAGTTAGTACTGACATGGGTGGTCGCTCGGGAAAGCTGGGTACTGCTAATACCCAATAATCGTCGCATTAGTGTAGTGTCTGTGCAGACTATGCGCTAGAACTATGCAGTGGACGGGTCTCTAATGACCTTGAAGTTGACGGGACCTTAAACACCAACAAACCAAAGGCACACCAGTTCGCGTCTGAATGAGGGCCTTCTTTTGGATTAGAAGTAAAACCGAGGTCCGTGTGGTGTACGATGACATTTGCACGTAAATGAACCCTCTCTACCATGCAACGGGCAGACCTTGTAGTTGACGGGACCTTAAACATCAACAAACAAACAACTAAAATCAAAAATTGTTATAACTCGTATTTTAACAGCCAGAAATGATCGAGTATTTTGGATACCCTGCCGAGATCCATAAACTGACAACACCAGATGGCTACATACTAGAATTTCACAGAATACCTTATGGTGTTGAGGAGACAGAAGGACCTCGAACTCCAGTAATGGTGCAGCATGGACTTTTATCATCATCAGCGGATTTCGTCATTAACTTTCCCAACGAGAGCTTAGGTAGGCTGAAAAAATAAAATGAAAATTGCAATGAATAACAAATAATTTTTCAATGTCCTCATATCAAAATTAACAGGTTTTATGTTAGCTGATGCCGGCTACGACGTGTGGATCACAAACGCCAGAGGGAATACTTACGGTAGAAACCACACGACCTTGGATCCTGACAATGATCAGGACTTTTGGCACTTTTCGTAAGTTATTTCTCCTATCATCATACCTACATATGTTCACAATTATTGTAAGTGATAACCTATCACAAAACCTTGTAATTTTTTTTATCAATGACATGATCTTTCCAGGTGGGATCAAATGGGCCAATATGATACTCCTGCTCAGCTTGATTACATCCTCAATTACACCAATTATAAGCAGCTGTACTATATTGGTCACTCCATGGGTACTACAATGGCCTTCGCAATGCTGTCCACACAAACGGAATACAATGATAAGGTTGTCATTAAAAAATGCTTGCATTGAAATGTCAATATGAATCATCATCGTACCCTTATCCCGCCTGTGGCAGGATAGGGTCTTCGGGTTCTAGCCCTCCACACCTGTCTACCTCCCTCAAAGATTAGCCCCCTATGCCAGTGGGAGCGGCGAATTGCGTTGGACACACCAGTTCTCGTCTGATCACTGAAGTTAAGCAGCGCAACCCTAGCTAGTACTGACATGGGTGGCCACTTGGGAAAACTGGGTACTGCTAATACCCAAAAATCGTTGCAGTAGTGTAGTGTCTGTGCAGTCTCTGCATAAGAACTATGCTGTGGACGGGGCTCTAATGACCTTTGTAGTTGAAGGGCCCTAATCATCATCATCATCATCTCACCCTCCTCCCGCCTGCGGCAGGGTCGGGTCTGTGGGTTCTACTCCTCCACTCCCGCCTATTCCCCACCAAGTCCCCCTCCACCCCGCACACCTCCATATCCCTTTGTACCACCTGCTCCCACGTCCGCTTTGGTCTTCCTCAGCTCTCCAGTCTTCCCTGAGAGGGTCCCCAGATTCCACGTCCCTAGTCTAAGTCTACCCCCCTTATTTGGTGTGACAGCTCTGACTGGGGGCACCCCAGCCAGACGTCCAGAACCCACAGTGATAGTAGCAGGGCAACCTGTGAGGGGGTGCCGTCCAACCCCACAAGTTGAAGGGCCCTAAAACACCAACAAACAACAACCACCCTATGCCAGTAGTTCTCAACTCGCTTGCAGTCGCCGAGCCCTTATCTGGCAGCCAGTTCGTTCGCCGGAGCCCCTTTCTGATTCAAACAATATTGAAAAATTAAACCTGCGCAGAAATGACTTTAAGCAAATATAGCAACTCATAACCCTTTTCCTGCCTATGGCAGGGTCGGGTACCCATCTTGTCCCTCTGAATGGACACAAGGGCGAATATTGGTCATAGTTTTTTCTGCAGCCGGTTGCCGGCTAAAGCTGCACCCTTACGCTTGTTTATCGTCGGTCTAGTGTTCGTTGGGGAATGCTACCAACGCCAGAGGGCGAGCTCCTACACCTGGAAATTTTGCCTCATCTACCCGTTGCGTAGTAGAGAGGGTTCTTTTACGTGCAAGTGCCATCGTACACCCACACGGGACCTCGGTTTTACTTCTCATCCGAAAGAAGGCACACTCGCGGCCACTCTCTCTCTCGCCCGAAAGCAGCCAACCCACCTCGGTCCAGTATCGAACCTAGAACTAATGACGCAGTTGCCGAGCGTGCTAACCACTACGCCACCTTCCATATATAATATGGAATGTTTTGGGAACAAGTCCTTGTTCCAGAAATCCTTTCAGTTTTTAACTACTTGTCCATCGCTGGACAACGATAGACTGGTGTCCCAGGGATCCGCAGGGCTTTGTGGCAACGGAGTCCCGAAAATCCTGCTACGGAGCCCCAGCTGAGAATCGCTGCCCTATGCCTTTTCAACATGCTCTGACTGGTGCCACCCCAGCCAGGCGTCTGGAACCCGCAGGAATATTGCCACCGCGCCGTTTGGGGATGCCGGCCTATCCCCAGAAAAGTCATTATGAATATATTGCTAAACTGACATTTCTTAACCATTGCAGATTAAACTAATGCTTGGCCTGGGACCTGTGGCAACAGTTACCTACATGACAAGCTCTATTGCAGTCGCTGCTCCATACTGTGATCAACTAAATGTAAGACACTTACTTAGCAGCCTACCATTGAAGCATTAATCACTGTAAAATTTCAGACCTTGTTGCAAGACACAGGATATTGGGAACTGCTTCCTGTCGACGGGATAGCCTCCAAATTTGCCGTAGACTGCGATGATATATTAATGAAAGAATGTGAAGATATTTTATTTGACTTAATGGGTTATGATCCAGAGGAACTAAATAGCGTAAGTGTCGAATTTGTTACATTCCTTAAAATTACAGGGTCTTCTATTACCAACAATGGCGGATCCAGGGCTGGAGCATTTCACAAAACGTGCGCCCCAAATATTTTTAAATATTCAGAATCCTTTAGTATACATCTAGCTAGCAATTACAATAGGTCCTCTACTGCCCCTTAGACAATGTCCTATCTTCAGTGGTTTAGCCAACTACAAATTGGACTGCAACTGTTGGACTGACAGTATAGAAATGGGGATAGCAATGCGAAAATGCCTCATCAGTTGCGCCCCATTGAGGCACTGAGGGTGGAGCAATTACTGCATAGCTCCCCTCTCTGGATCCGCCCCTGGTTACCTATAGAACCCACAGCTATCATGGAGCGGCGAGTTGCGTTGGACACACCAGTTCTCGTCTGATCTCTGAAGTTAAGCAACGCGAGCCCAGTTAGTACTGACATGGGTGGTCACTCGGGAAAGCTGGGTACTGCTAATACCCAATAATCGTCGCATTAGTGTAGTGTCTGTGCAGTCTATGCATTAGAACTATGCAGTGGACGGGTCTCTAATGACCTTGTAGTTGATTGGACCTTAAACACCAACAAACAACCACAGCTATCATCATGGCGCCGTCCCGCCAAAAATGGACCAGTCGTAAGATTCGGGATAAAGGTCTACTAATGTGATATTCTGAAGAGGCGTCCTTTTTTGTATCCATAATATTAGAAGAAAATTCCATGGATACAATATTTTATAGCTGACAGACTCCAATTCCCGTAAAACAAAACGATAAATCAACCATATTATATGAGGGCGGTAGAAGGCGTTTGCATCAAATGTTGCTAGTGTAGGGCAGTGGTCTTCAAACTTTGTGGACTCACGGAACCCTTAGAACTGATGTATAAGGTTTTTGTCAGGGAACCCCCCCATTCAGTGGCGTCATTGGGGGGTGCGGGCCGCATCGGGTGGCACCATGAGAAATGGGGTGACACCAACCCTAGCGACGCCACTGCCCCCATTAGTTTTGTTGTTGTTTAAGAGCCCTTCAACTACAAGGTCATTAGAGCCCCGTCCACTGTTCTAGTGCCGGAACTGCACAGACACTACGCTAATGCGACGAATTTTTGGGGATTAGCAGTACCCAGTGTCAGTGGCGTAGCCAGGATTTTCTGAAGGGAGGGGGGAATATGACTGTCGATAGCATGAACCAGGATTTTCTGAGGGGGGGATATGACTCGATAGGGTGTATACCTCTTCGTTATATTCGAGGCCCAAGGGTTCAGTGTTCCCAAGCGATCATCCATGCCAGTACCAGCTGGGGTTGCGTTGCTTAACTTCAGTGATCAGACGAGAACTGGTGTGTCCAACGCAATAAACCGCTGCCGTCTAGTATGGAACCAACAACCACTGGAAGCAGTAACAGAGTACACTAACCTCTGTGCCACCGAGGGGGTTCTCATTACTAAGGCCATTATGCACTGTAAATGTTGTGAACAAATTGCCGAAAATGGTACCTTATTTATTTATTTCCATAAAATGAACAGACTCGAATGGATGTTTACATGTCCCATACACCTGCCGGTACATCAACGTGGACTGTGATGCATTATTGCCAGGTAACCTATTCCATATTTCTATATTTGATTTATTTCATGACCTTTCAACTGCTGTTATAGAAAAGCGCACTCTAAATTTTAGGAAATAGACGCTGCAACTTTTCAGCATTGCGATTGGGGTGAAGAAGAAAACATTGAAAGATATGGACAGGTACTGCATTCCATGTATAGTCCGCGCACCCAGAGAGTGCAGCTCAAAAAAGGACCGTCCCAAATGTAGGGTAGTACAATGCTTGACTTTTAATTAGTAAAAAGTTCAAGGGTTAACCCTCCAAGTTGGGTCAAACTTTGATGGGCATTGCAAAAGCGTTCATTTCTTACCTTACTCCCCTATACCTGAGGCACCCGGCTGCAATCCTTGGGTGCGCGGAATTCTTGTAAAGAGTTGATTCTGGATTTTCGGCGTCGTTTGCTAACATAATGTTACACTATTTTGCATAGCCAACACCACCAGAATATGACCTGTCATATGTAACTGCTCCAGTGGCACTGTTCTGGGGAGAAAATGACCTGATGGCGGACCCTATAGACGTTTACAACTTATCTATGGCACTTCCAAATCTTGTAGGAAGTTACCAAGTTGGAGGACAAAATTGGTCACACTTGGATTTCATTTGGGGTATAGATGATGGTCCAGTGATAAATGAGAGACTTATTGAAATGATGCCGAGATTTTAAAGTATACAAGTCAGTCAGGAGACAGCTTCAAGAGAAGTAGTCAAACGATCGCTTACTACCAGGTCAAATGCTTTTCTGCATTCCAACCATAATGCGGATTTTGACACTCTTCTGACTAACACGAATTTTAGAAAAGTTTCATAATAATAATAATAATAATATAAATGTGACTAAACCATCACGTGAATATTTATAACGCTTTTTTTGTGTGTTACTTATAAAATTGTCCTAATGGCTAAAGATAAACATGAGGACAGAGTATTTAGCTTTCAGTCGGGAAGGACAGGAAAATAGTGATGACGCGCTCTCTAGGGGCGAACCGGTGACGAAGGTGCAAAAGGTAAAGTATTTAAGATAAACGTTCCAAAGCAATGAGGAGATAAATTCGTACCCAGTATTCCCAAGCGGTCACCCATGTTAGTGCTAGCTGGGGTTGCGTTGCTTAACTCCAGCAATCAGACGAGATTGTTGTCGTTTTAGGGCCCTTCAACTACAAAGTCATTAGAGCTCCGTTCACTACGTAGTTCTAATGCAGAGACTGCACAGACACTACACTAATGCGACGATTTTTGGGTATTAGCAGTTCCCAGTTTTCCCAAGCGGCCACCCATGTCAGTACTAGCTGGGGTGGCGTTGCTTAACTTCAGTGATCAGACGAGAACTGGTGTGTCCAACGCAATATAGCCTCTGCCATTAAACACTTTAAGACTCGCAATATTTCAGGTCGAAAAAAGGTTGATGACAAAGTTATGTGTCAGAAATAGCAGAATATGTTGTCAGCTACAGAAAAGTATATTATTAGAAATGATGACTATTAAAAGATACTTTATCAAATATGAAATATGACAGCAACCTTGATATAAATGTTTTCACTTACAACGTGAAAACCAAAATCGGAACCTTTGTAAGCAGAGGAACAAAGAATGGTATCATGAATGATAACGGGAGCGGCGAGTTGCGTTGGACACACCAGTTCTCGTCTGATCACTGAAGTTAAGCAACGCAACCCCAGCTAGTACTGACATGGGTGGCCGCTTGGGAAAACTGGGAACTGCTAATACCCAAAAACCGTCGCATTAGTGTAGTGTCTGTGCAGTCTCTGCATCAGAACTACACAGTGGACGGGGCTCTAATGACCTTGTAGTTGAAGGGCCCTAAAACAACAACAAACAAACAATGAATGATAACACGATTATGAATGTGATCAACATTCCTAGTCCTTTCTCTGACAAAGTTTGCGTCCCCATTTGTCATTCTTGACAGGCAGGCAGCCGTCGACCTAATGCTGCAACTTGCCTATTTTCTGATTCGGGATACATTCTTCCACCAGGTCCTTTGCCGTGTAGTGGTGACATCGTATACAAACACCACACGGAATCACAGATTTGCTCCTGACCCAGAAGGAATCAATGCTTGGGGCTGCCCTCGAAAAAAAAGTCCCTCATTTCGGCCAGGATCGAACCTATATCCACGAACTCATGACCAAACGCTACGCCTCTGAGACGCCACCAGTTCTGCAGCCAAGGATGCTCGCGACTACTGAAACTACTGACAAAAGTTGAGTTGCATGGCATTGATGGAGTCATTGTCAGTGAGTGACTAGGGGTTGGATCGTGACAAAAAGTTTAACAAAACAGCGTCAGAGCCCACAAGCCAGGGTACCAGATTATGAAATGGTCATCATTATCATACCCTTGTCCCGCCTGTAGCCTGTAGCTGGGTCGGGTCTGCGGGTTCTAGCCCTCCACTGTTGTCTATCTCTCACCAGGTCCCCGTCCACTCCAAACACTAGGAACAGGCATTCCCGCAATGGACCTCACAAGCTCCTCCTCCCGCTTTGCTCTCCCCTCGTCCCGGGTGTTTCCAACCACCTGCATTCCCGTAATGGACTTTACGAGCTCCTCCTCCCCTCTTCTCATTACGTGTCCATACCACCTCAATCTACTCTACCTCGTGGAGAGGGTTCTTTGATGTGCAAATGACATCGAGCACCACACGGGACCTCGGTTTTACTTCTCATCCCAAGGAAGACGCACTCGGGGCCTCTCTCTCGCCCCAAAGAAGCTAACCCATCTCGGTCCAGTATCGAACCTAGAACCACTGACGCAGATACCGAGCACGCTACTCACTGCACCACGGAGGTGAGTCAAATCTTTTCTTTAGCAATATTTTTGCTAAATATATTTTTAGCTTCTGCTAATCTTAAAATTTGATCGCACTTCCACAAACACACACAGGAAGTGCACTTTGAGCCTTTTGGAGGACCTCTGGACACATAGTACAAATATAAAATGCATAGTTTAAAATAACACTATCGATAAGTAAATAAAAAGTAAGTAAAACTAAACAAAAAAGATAATTCATCTGAAAAATCTAAGATATATTGTAAAAATAGAAATTTTAAACTGAAATAGTCAGCCACAAGCTGCAACAGTTACTTTACAGATATTATTTTATGCTGCCAAACTTTCAAATCAACATGGAATTCGTCTTGCTATTTATTTTCATTGCACTTGGCGACTGTTCAGCAATGAGTTTATTTAATGATAGCGTACAAGAAAATGACCACATGGAAGACTGGGATCCGGAAGTGGATATGTCAACGGTACGTAAGACATTTACATTTTAGAAATTTTCTACCAAATTTCCTCTACATTTGAGAGCAAAAGAGCAACTCCTAACCTTTTCCCCGCCTATGGCAGGGTAGGGTACCCATCTTGTCCCTCTGAATGGACATAGGGCGATATATTGGTCATAGTTTTTTTCTGCAGCCGGTTGCCGGCCAAAGCTGCACCCCTACGCTTATTTATCGTCGGTCTAGTGTTCGTTGGGAAATTCTACCGAGCACCTACACCTGGAAATTTTGCCTCATCTACCGTTGCATAGTAGAGAGGGTTCTTTTTACGTGCAAGTGTCATCGTACACCCACACGGGACCTCGGTTTTATCGAAAAGAAGGCACGCTCGCGGCCTCTCTCTCTCTCTCTCGCCCGAAAGAAGCCGACCCACCTCTGTCCAGTATCGAACCTAGAACTACTGACGCAGTTGCCGAGCGTGCTAACCACTACGCCACTATATTTTACACCAATTTCATAAATAAGACCTATATTGGAACGACAAGGAGTGAAGACAGGCAAGCGGAGTCCTGTGTGATAGGAGGGTCCCAATCAAGTTGAAAGGGAAGATTTACAGGGCAATGGTTAGACCAACGATGCTATATGGATCAGAGCGTTGGGGACAGTGAGGAAGAGCCACGTCAATAGAATGCAAGTAGCCACACTCATGTTGTGCTACATGAGTGGGGTGTCAAGAGCTGATAGAATAAAGAATAAGTATATCAGAGGTAGCCTGGGGGTGTGGAGGACATCACCGAAAAAATCAGAGAGCAGGTTGAGGTAGTATGGACAAGTAATGAGAAGAGGGGAGGAGGAGCTCATTAGATCCATTTCAGGAATGCAGGTGGTTGGAAGCACCCTGGGCAGGGGGAGACCGAAGTAGACGCAGGAGCAGGCTGTCCGTAAGGATATGGAAGTGTGTGGGGTGGACGAAGATCTAGTGGAAGATTGGAGGATAAGGTTATGATTGGATTACTGGATTAGTTTGTGGGTTGGGGAGTAAGCCAGGCAGCCATAACAGGTTGAACCCTTCGGAGGCTGCCCGCGGGAGATGAGGAGGTAGGTGAAAGGACGAAGGAGAAGGTTAATTTGCAGCACCCAACGTTCTTTACCAACCACCCATGTTGGTATTGACGTGGGCTTGCGCTGCTTAACTTTTGTGATATCACGGGAACTGGTGTGTCCAACGCAACTTGGCTGCATGATGATGATGATATCCCTGCCGCAGGTGGGATAAGGGTATGATGATGATATTGTAAAGACAATTTCTTGGTGCTCCTCTCATGCCAGAAGCAACAAAAGTCCTCTTTTGTACTAATATCTAAATTTCGACTTTATACATAGGCAGAATTAATCGAATATCTTGGATACCCTGCTGAAATCCACACATTAACAACAGCAGATGGTTATATCCTAGAATTTCACCGGATACCTCATGGAGTTGTGGAGACGGCGGGTCCTCGCACACCAGTAATGGTTCAACATGGACTGCTGTCATCATCATCAGATTTTGTCATCAATTTTCCCAATCAGAGTCTAGGTAAGAAATATCATCCATAATCACACCGTTATCTCATCTGTGGTAGGGTCAGACCTGTGGGTTCTAGCCCTCCATTCCCGTCTATCACCGACTAATACCTTGTCCACCCTGCGCTATGCCGTGATCCTACAGACAACCCGTCTCCACGTCTGCTTTGGTCGTTCCCTAGTTCGGATGCTATAATCTCCATCTTCCTCTTCCCATCACAAACCCATACCACCTCAATTCATACTCTCTCATCTTTTCGGCGATATTCCTCACCTCCAGGCTACCTCTAGTGTATTCGTTTCTAATTTTAATTGCTCTTGACCCCCGCACTCATGTGCCACAGCATTCACATTTCAGCTACTTGCAATCTCTTTTCGCGGCTCTTCCTCACTGCTCAACATTCTGACCCATTTGGCATAGCTGGTCTCATCCCTGCTCAGTTGGTGTTGTTCGTTTGTTGATGTTTTAGGGCCCTTCAACTACAAATAGTCATTAAAGCCCCGTCCATTGCATAGTTCTAATGCAGAGTCTGCACAGACACTACGCTGTTATGGGAGAGGTGACTTGCGTTGGACACACCAGTTCTCGTTTCGTCACTCAAGTTAAGCAACGCAACCCCAGTTAGTTCTCACATGGGTGGCCGCTTGGGAAAACTGGGCACCGCTAGTACCCAAAAATCGTCGCATTAGTGTAGTGTCTGTGCAGTCGCTGCATCAGAACTACACTGTGGACGGGGCTCTAAGGGCCCTCGAAGGGCCCTAACGACGATTTGGGTACAGTATTAGCAGTACCAAGTATTCCCAAGCAGCCACCCATGTTACTGCTAGCTGGGGTTGCGTTGCTTAACTCAAGCGATCAGACGAGAACTGGTGTGTCCAACACAACACAGCCACTCTCCCCACTGCTCAGTAAAACTCCCTTGAGTTTCATTGGGACTCCTGGATCGCACAGCACACCACTTGCCTGTCTCCACTTTATCCACCCTGCAATGATCCTATGAGTAACATCTGAGAGTCAAGGTAAGACAGGGTCGGATCAAGGAGGGAAAACTTCAAAAATATTCAGAATCCTTTAGTATAATTCTAGCTAGCAATTACAATAGGTCCTCTATTGTCCCTTGGACTGTAAGCTGTTGGACTGGCAGTATAGAAATGAGGATAGCAATGCAAAAATGCCTCATTAGTTGCAAAGTTGAATCACGCATCAGTTGAAATATGCGCCCCATTGAGGCCCTGAGGGAGGGGGGGGGGCAACTGCTGCATTGCTCCCTCCCCCTGGATTCACTCCTGAGGTAAGAAAGTAAAAAAAAATAATCTGTCATCAAAACAACATCATAAATGCACTTTCTACGATTCATTTTCTAGGATTCATGTTGGCTGATGCTGGCTATGACGTTTGGCTTACAAATGCAAGAGGAAATACTTACGGTAGAAAGCATACGACCTTAAATCCTGACAGTGACCGGCAATTCTGGCATTTCACGTTAGATTTTATCACAGTCAACTGACATTTGAAAAAAAAACCCTTAGTTACAAGAGCCTGTGATCAATATCTCATTTAATATGACTTACGTTATTTCAGATGGGACCAAATGGGTGAATTCGATACTCCAGCATATATCGATTATATCTTAAATTATACCAGTTATGACCAACTTTATTACATTGGTCACTCGATGGGGACCACCATGGCATTTGCAATGCTTTCTACTAAAACGGAATACAATGCTAAAGTTAGTTTATTATAAATTACATTTAACCAATTCACTTTATATATAAAACTCTAAGGCAGTGATTCTCAACCACTGTGCCGCGAGATTCACGAGAATGTGCCGCGAGGTCGGGTACCCATCTTGTCCCTCTGACTGGACACAAGGGCGATATATTAGGCAGTGTTTCCCCACAGCCGGTTGCCAACCAAAGCTGCAACTCCAATGCTATTTATCGTCTTTTTACTGTTCGTTTGGACATTCCACCGAAGACAGGAGGCGAGCTCCTGCACCTGGAAATTTCGGGCCTTTACCCGTTCCATAATAGAGAGGGTTCTTCCACGTGCAGATGCCATCGTACACCACACGCGCCTGCGGTTTTACTTCTCACCCGAAAGAAGGTGCACTCAGGGCTTCTCACTCGCCCGAAAAAAAAAAGCGAACCCACCTCGGTACAGTATTGAACCAAAAACTACTGACGCAGTTACAGAGCGCCACCGAGGCAAGTTTTTGCATAGGGTTAGGTTACAACTTATATATTTTCTTTGGCGTTTGTGTGCCCCGAAATGTGTCGTTGTTAGTGTGCCGCCAAATTTTGAAATTAGTAAAAGTGTACCGTGGCGAAAAAAAGGTTGAGAATCACTGCTTTAAGGCAAGGCGCAAAATGAGACGGAGGGTGACGCAGGGTGTAGCAGCCCCGCGAAATTCTGCTAGCAGGCAATCATCGCACATTGAATCGCAGCTTTTCACCATACTTGCATCGCAACTTCACGCAGGAAACTGCGACATTGGCACTGCGCTCCGCAGGGTCCCGTGGTGCAGGCACTGAGTCACGTCACCCTGTGACTTAACATGCGCAACTATATACATACTACATGTGAGCCGCAGAAATTTATGGTGAGTCACCCTGCGTCTCATTTTGCACTGGGCCTAAATTACATACCTCGTTCTCTCTATAATTTTAGATTAAACTTCTCCTTGGACTTGGACCTGTGGCAAAAATTACCTACGTCAGAGGTCTCGTTGGATCGATTATCAAATACTTTAAGGAAATAAACGTAAATACAACAATTTTAATTACAAATTAATGCAATGCCAACTACTATTCTTTAAAAATCACAATGCAACTTACAGATCATTCTTCAAACACTTGGTAAAGGAGAATTCTTGCCCTCAAGTAGCATCATTAAGCATTTGGCTCACAACTGCAAATATGAACTCAAATTCCTGTGTGAAGAAATTTTGTTTACAGCAAATGGTTATGACCCTCAAGAACTAAATTCAGTGAGTAAAAGTTTAAATGTATATACATACTACAGTGCCGGTGTCACACCTCAAAGTGTCCAACCGCGTTTTCTACGCGGTATTTGACATAATAATGGTGGGGTAAAGCAACTGGTCCATTTCCTTGTACTTCACCGTTTGGTATATAACAGGCCCCAAGGATTTTTTTTGTTATGTAGGTGTTTTAGGGCCCTTCAACGGCAATGGTCATTAGAGCCCCGTTCACTTCGTAGTTCTAATAGAGTCTGCACAAACACTACGCTTGTTTGTTGGGGTTTAAGGTCCCGTCAACTACGAGGTCATTAGAGACCCGTCCACTGTATAGTTCTAACGCATATACTGCACAGACACTACACTAATGCGACGATTATTGGGTATTAGCAGTACCCAGCTTTCCCGAGCGACCACCCATATCAGTACTAACTGGGCTTGCGTTGCTTAACTTCAGTCATCAGACGAGAACTGGTGTGTCCAACGCAACTCGCCGCTCCCAAACACTACGCTGTTATGACGATTTGGGTATTAGCAGTGCCCAGTGTTCCCAAGCGATCACCCATGCCAGTACCGGCTGCGGTTGCGTTGCTTAACTTCAGTGATCAGACGAGAACGGGTATGTCCAACGCAATACAGCCGCTCCAGACCGAAGGAGATGACAGAGCACAAGGTTTCGCGCCACTGACGGATTTTGCAAAATTAAATTGCAGGACCGGCCAAAGGGGGGGGTGCGAACTCACAAGTCCTCAAAAGTTGTAATTACACAATATAATGGGGAAGGGGGCGCTAGCTGTATATACATAGACTGTACCTAGGTAGCCTTGGTACATCTCTGCCGGGGCTCGTAAATCAACTTTACACCGGATCCGGCTTTTGTTTGGGCCGACGCGACGCTCGAATATGTGTGTTAGTATATTATGCCAACGGGTTGGGGAGAGGGGTTGCGGGCCGCACCGGGTGACACCAACTGCATCATGACGGAGCGGCAAATTGCGTTGGACACACCAGTTCTCGTCTGATCACTGAAGTTAAGCAGCGCAACCCCAGAGAGTACTGACATGGGTGGCCGCTTGGGAAAACTGGGTACTGCTAATCCTCCAAAATCGTCGCATTAGTGCAGTGTCTGTGCAGTCTCTGCATAAGAACTATGCTGTGGACGGGGCTCTAATGACCTTTGTAGTTGAAGGGCCCTAAAACACCAACAAACAACAACAAATGCACCATGACAAATGGGGTGACACCAAAACAAAAGAAGGAAACCAAACAGAGCAGACAGAGCGGCCACTCATGTCCATTTTAATGGGTTTTATGAGCACATACGGTATGGGGGGGTAACCCAGCAAGTTTTGTGGGGGGGGGGGGGGTGACGCCAACCCTAGCGACGCCTCTGTCAACAATCGTTTGGCAATGAAATCATCATTTAAGTATTAATACTAAAACCATTATATTTGTATGATAGACACGACTGAATGTTTATCTTTCTCACACTCCAGCCGGTGCATCAACATGGACAGTGACGCACTATTCTCAGGTAAATAAATGCTATTATCACATTGCTTGTTTTCCAGGTATGAAATGTTGATTTACCTTCATCACCTCCTTCCTTCGTGTCTCTGCCCACTAAAGGTGGATAACATCACACGATAAGAAATAACAATATTAACAATATGATACCATATTTATTCCAATAAAGGCCGCCCTCCAATAACCGCCGCCCTCTAATAAGCGCCGCCCTCCAATAATCGTCGCTGCCCTTGCAGTGCTTATGGCGCTTGCCGCTTGCAGGCGTTTATTGAAGGATTCTCATCCCGATTACTGTATTAGGTTTTATCATTATCATCTATAAAATCATCAACATCATACTCTTACCCCACCTGCAGCAGGGTCAGGTATGCAGGTTCTAGCCTGCCACTCCCCCCCTGTCCACTCCACACACTGCTATATCCTTATGGACAACCTGTTCCCACGTCTGCTTCAGTCTCCCCTGCCCTGGATGCTTCTGACCACCTGCATTCCTGAAATGGACCCAATGAGCTCTTCCTCCACTTTTCTCATTGTGCGTTAATATTTTTATTATTTGTCCATTTTTTGGTGATGTCCACCACCCCAGGCTACCTCAGATATACTCATTCGTAATTCTATCAGCTCTTGACACACTATCCATGTAGTTCGCCCCTAGAAAATATGGCATTGTTATTTTACCATCCAGCATTATCATCACAAAATTAATAAGCGCCGCCGTCTAATAAACGCCGACCTCTAGTAAGCAAACCTCTGGAGAGGCTTGCTTTACCAGGGTAGAGTTAGATAAGGAGATTAATGCATTGAAGTTAGGAAAAGCATGTGGGGAGGACAAGATAGCAAACGAGTTTCTAAAAGCACTAGGGAGTAAAGGCAGGGAACTGCTCTTAAGGATATTTAATGAGTGTTTAGGGGGTGGAAAAATACCAGATGACTGGGGCATCACACGGGTAGTGATGCTGTACAAGGGCAAGGGAAAGTGCAAGGAAAGTCTAGATAGCTATCGGCCAGTAGCTATAAATAGTTGCATGTACAAGTTATTTGCTGGGCTAGTTAGGAGGCGACTAGGGACAATAATAGAAGGGTCAGGCAAATTAGTAGAGTTCCAAAATGGGTTCCGAAAGGGGCGTAGAACAGGGGATAGCCTGTACATGATCACACAGATCATGGAAGTAGTTCAAAGGAAAAAATGGAAGGCATACCTATGTTTTTTGGATGCCAAGGGTGCATATGATAAGGTGGATAGAGAGAAGCTATGGACGGTTCTTCCCAAGTATGGGGTGAATAGGGTTCTAGTGGAGCTGCTCCAGAAGCTGTATATAGGCACTAGGTATGATTTCCATTTGGAGGGAATAAATACTGGACAGATAGATGTGGACAAGGGGTTGCGACAGGGCTGTCCATTATCGCCAATTCTGTTCCTAGTGTACATCAATGAGCTGGGGATTAGGCTACAGGATAGAGGGCTAGGGTTTTCCTTGGGAGATGGTATCAAATTGCCTGCCATCTTCCAATGTGATGATATAGTGCTGTTGACAGAGACAGAGGGAGAGCTCCAAGAAGAACTGGATATCTGTGAACAGTTCAGTAGGGATTTTCAGTTAGAATTTGGTCAAGACAAAACAAAGCTGATGATCATAGGAGAGAACAACATGTGGCCTAGTAATAAGATACCAATCAAGCTGGGGAAGAGGGAGATAGATGTAGTGTCAGAGGTTACATACTTGGGGGTTAAACTCACAAATGATAGGGGATACTTAAAAGCAATGGAGGAGAACATCATTTGTAAGCTAAAAAACAGAGAAGGATTAATAAGGAAACTGGCATTTGATTCATTCTCCAGGTATGAAATGGTTAGGGGCTTATGGAAAGCGGTAGCAGTGCCAGGGCTAACATATGGAAACGAGGTTCTGTGCATTAGTAAAAAGGTAATGGACTGTATGGAAGTAGCCCAAAGAAGGTTAGGTAGGATGGCATTAGGGGGAAATAGGTTTACAGCAGTGGAAGCAATACAGGGGGATATGGGATGGGCTACATTTGAACAGAGAGAAATGGTTAGTAAGTTGGTGTACCTGTGCAGGATATGGGGGCTTCAAAAGGAAAATCCAGTATGGCAGGTAAATACATGGGTAAACGACATGAAGGTTTCTACTAACTGGGAGAGGAGGGTAAACAGAATATCAAAGAAGATAGGCATATCACTGCCCCCCACGGAGGGCATGGAGGGGGCAATAACACTTCAAAGACTTGTGCAGGACAAAGTTAAGGAGTGGGGGTTGGAGCAGTGGCGACAGGGGATGGAGGGAAGGACGGCAAAGAAATCGTTGAGGGTGTATGGGAACAAGCCTAACATAGAGAGGGAGGTAATTTATGACAACACGTGGGAGAGCTCACTTCTGTTTCGGGCAAGAGCTGGGTCACTGGAGACGAAACAGAGGATGGCAAAGATCACAGGTGGAGATGAGGGCTGTGGATTATGTGGGGACGAAGAGGAGGATGTTAGGCATGTGATACTGGCTTGTCCAGCGCTGGATCACTGCAGGAGGGGTTGGGGCACCCCCACCCTGGAAGAGGTTCTGGGGGTGGTGGGGTCTGGGGTGGAGCGGCTGGAATGGGTGCGGAAGGCAAAGGTGTTGCTTGGGTGCTGGTGGAGATCTAGGCAAAGTGGTCTAGCATGAAAAGTCTCCCTAGCAAGGTTTCCGTCACAAAGGATTATATATTCATATTCATAGTAAGCGCCACACCAAAAACGCCGGGAGCGGCTAGTTGCGTTGGACACACCAGTTCTCGTCTGATCACTGAAGTTAAGCAACGCAAGCCCAGTTAGTACTGACATGGGTGGTCGCTCGGGAAAGCTGGGTACTGCTAATACCCAATAATCGTCGCATTAGTGTAGTGTCTGTGCAGTCTATGCATTAGAACTATGCAGTGGACGGGTCTCTAATGACCTTGTAGTTGACGGGACCTTAAACTCCAACAAACAAACAAACAAACAACCAAAAACGCCACGAAATAAATAAACGGCGCGGCGTTTATTGGAATAAATACGGTAATAGATAATTACATTTGCAAGCAAACATGGAAAACATGACGACTCCTAATCTGTCATTTACATGCCAAGCAACTCCTAAACCTTCTCCCACCTATGGCAAGGTCGAGTACCCATCTTTGACCCTCTAAATGGACGCATGGGCGATTCATTGGAAAGTATTTTTAAGCAGCCGGTTGCTGACCAAAGCTGCAACCCCTATGTTTGTTTATTGTCTGTCGGTCTACTGTTCGATGTGGCACTCCACCGAGGCCCGGGGGGGGGGGGCGAACTCCTACACCTGGGAAGTTTGCCTCGTCTACCCGTTGCACCGTAAAGAGGGTTCTTTTACGTGCAAATAACATTGTACACACCCAGTGCCGGATTTAGATATCGAGAGGTCCTAGGCTAGTTGCGTTGGACACACCAGTTCCCGTAAGATCACTGAAGTTAAGTAGCGCAAGCCCACGTCAATACCAACATGGATGGTGGTAAAGAACATTTGGTGCTGCAAATTAACCCTCTCCTTCCTCCTTTTACCTACCTCCTCATCTCCCGCGGGCAGCCTCCTAAGGGTTCGTCCTGTTATGGCTGCCTGGCTTACTCCCCAACCCACGAAACTAATCCAGTATCCAGCATTTCAATTTTGAGGCCCCTTTCAAGCTCTTTTGAGGCCCTTTTATTAAATTTTGAAGCCTGCTAAATGTTGAGGCCCTAGGCTTCAGCCTAATGGTAAATCCGGCACTGTACATACCACATAGGCGCTCTCAGGACCTCTCTCTTGCCCGACAAAAGCCACCCACATCTATCCGGTATGGAACCTAGAACCACTCTCGCAGTTATGGAGCACACTTCCTCCTGCACTACGAAGGCTGGGCCAAACCGGCCCTTTACAGGGTGAGAAGGAATTCACGAAATGTTTTATTATTATAAGTCTAAGTATCGTTTAATATCGTTATTTCAATCTAAGTATCATTTACAGGAAATGAGGGACAAAAAATTCCAGCATTGTGATTGGGGTGAAAAGGAAAATATGGAGCGATATGGACAGGTAATCAAATAACAACTTTTATGGGAAAACAAGACTCCTTGAGAGTGACTTAAGTTTCCCCCAAAAATACCGTGACAACAACAACAAAAAAATTCATGACATTCAGCGCCAATTCGCAAAAATTTTTAATCCTTCCTAGTCATAAGATGCATTTTTTAGGAAAATAAAGATTTTGGTATTGTTTTATGCAGCCAACACCACCTGAATACAACTTATCACTTGTAAGTGCTCCAGTGGCCTTGTTCTGGGGCGCGAACGACTTATTGGCAGATCCTATGGATGTCTACAATTTATCCACGGCACTTCGAAATCTGGTAGGAAGTTATCAAGTAGGAGGACCAAGATGGTCACACCTGGATTTCGTTTGGGGAATTGATGAAGGCCCAGAACTAAATGACAGGCTCATTGAAATGATGCCAAGATTCTAATAACTTCATTGATAACCCTATTCCCAAGTAATGCTTCGATTGTCTGCAATAATTCATTTTTATTTTGAATTCTGTATAAAAATATGCGTGTATTATATTAAAAATTGTTTTCTAATTAAAGTTACTTCATTATGTTTGTGCTTTCTAGTAGCCATTTTTCTGATAAAAGTCGACCCTCCGAGTTGACCCTCCTATGGCAGGGTCAAGTACTCGTCTTGTCCCGTTGAAAGGACACACGGGCGATGGGAGCGGCGAGTTGCGTTGGACACACCAGTTCTCGTCTGATCACTGAAGTTAAACAACGCAACCTCAGTCAGTACTAACATGGGTGACCGCTCGGGAAAGCTGGGTACTGCTAATACCCAATAATCGTCGCATTAGTGTAGTGTCTGTGCAGTATATGCATTAGAACTATACAGTGGACGGGTCTCTAATGACCTCGTAGTTGACGGGACCTTAAACTCTAACAAACAACAACAACAACACGGGCGATCTATTGGACGGTATTTATACGCTAGCCGGCTGTCAACCAAATATGCAACCCCTCTGCTTATTTATCGTTGTCCTTACTGTTCGTTGGGGCACTTCGCTGAGCTCCTACACCTGGGAATTTGGCCTCATCTACCCGTTGCACAATAGAGAGGGTTCTTTTACGTGCAAATGCCATCGTACACAACACGGGACCTCGGCTGTATTCCTCATCCGAAAGGATTCGCACTCGGAGCCTCTCTCTCGCCCGAAACAAGCCAACCCTCTTACATCTAGTATCGAACCTGGAACTACTGAAGCAGTTACCGAAGAGGTTTGTGTTTTAGGGCCCTTCATCTACAAGGTCATTAGAGCCCCGTCCACTGTGTTGTTCTGATGCAGAGGCTGCGCAGACACTACACTAATGCGACGATTTTTGGATACTAGCGGTACCCAGTTTTTCCAAGCAGCAACCCATGTCAATACTAACAGGGGTTGCGTTGCTTAACTTCAGTGATCAGAGAACTGGTGTTTTGCCGCTCTGCTTTCACGCCGGCTTAGGTCTTCCTCTACCCCGGGTACCTCCAATAACCAGCATCCCTGAAATGGACATAACCAGCATCCCTGAAATGGACATAACCAGCATCCCTGAAATGGACATAACCAGCTCCTCCTCCCCTCTTCTCATCACATGCCTGAGCCCTAATAGCCAAAGTAGTTGCAGGCCGTAAAACACCAACAAACAACTCCTCACATGCTCATACTCTAATCTTTTAGCGATACCCCACAGCCCCAAACCACCCCAAACATACTCATTCTTAATTCTGTCAGCCTTCGACAGCCTAACCCATCCACCTCACGCACTACTGCCATGGCTTTTTCGCACTGCCCAACACATTCATTCACCGCTCTGCTTTGTAAAATTTCCCTTTAACTTTATTGAGACCCTCTGATCCACCGGACTCCACCTGCTTGTCTTCACTTCATCCATGAGCGGCCGTTTTGCGTTGGGCATACCAGTTCTCGTCCGATCACTGAAGTGGGTACACTGCTAATACCCAATCATCATAACAGGGTGGCCTCTACACAGGCTCCACATTACTACTACTCCATTCTGGGCTCTAATCACTAATGTAGTCGTGGACCCTAAAGCAACACAAAACAACAACACTTCATCCACCCTACGTTGATCCTGTGGTTCACATCCGAATTTATTTCTCCGTTGCTATGGAACACTGGCCGTAGGGGACCATGGGACCAAACGTCCCAGCACATACATTTGCTCGGATGAACTATTTTTTCGTCTTAATTAATCATATAGTTAATTCATGGGAGTGCACTTTGTAGACGAGAAGAGGGCCAGTGTTCCTCATTTCCGAAAAGTACTTCCGGTCCTCCTCTTTTAACACGTGTTGTTGTTGTTTGTTGGTGTTTTAGGGCCCTTCAACTACCAAGGTCATTAGAGCCCCGTCCACAACATAGTTCTTATGCAGAGACTGCACAGACACTACACTAATGCGACGATTTTTGGGTATTAGCAGTCCCCAGTTTTCCCAAGCGGCCACCCATGTCAGTACTAGCTGGGGTTGCGCTGCTTAACTTCAGTGATCAGACGAGAACTGGTGTGTCCAACGCAATTTGCCGCTCCCTCCTCTTTTGTGAACGGGCGGGAACAAAAGTGATTTTTCATTACTTTTGGATATTGATAAATTAGTCAGAGAAAAAATAAAGGCCGGGGCTCGCGAAAGCTGAGGTTCTAATGTATTATAACACTATTTTAGGAACATTAGCTTGAAGTCTCAATTACTAAAATCAAGGTTACAATCAGCAGAGATTACGCTATCCAAATGATCCGATTAAAGGAATTCAGATATAAATAAATAATATCAAAAACCTATCACTTATTTACTTGGCCCGTGAATAGTAGTAGTGGTTCAGACAGTGCACCATGGGCGCCAAATTATTAGTTTGGGTTGTACTTTGTTGGATTTCAGCTATTAACGTATCTAGTAGTGACCAACAGGATATTCAACATGAACAAGACTGGGAACCAGAACTCAATATGACTGCAGTAAGTGACATACTTTACTGAGTTCAGAAAATACGATGCGTTATGGGGCTGTGGGGATCCCAAGTAAAATTTCGTGACGCAAATTGGCCCATACATGGCTTTCAGCCTCAGGCTGTGTAAAACCTAAATTGTAGGCTATGTCGCTCTCATTTTCATCATCCTAAAATCAAAAAGAGTTCAAACTTATTTCAACAGCCAGAAATGATCGAATATTTTGGATACCCCGCCGAGATCCATAAACTGACAACACCAGATGGTTACATTCTAGAATTTCACAGGATACCTCATGGAGTTGTGGCGACAGAAGGACCTCGAACTCCAGTAATGGTGCAGCATGGATTCTTATCATCATCAGCGGATTTCGTCGTTAACTTTCCCAACGAGAGCTTGGGTAGGTTAAACTAAACTGAAAATTTTACTCCATTACTGAGGCCCAAAAAATCCCACCTCGGTGGCGCAGTGGGTAGCATGGTCGGTAACCACGTTCAGCTTCTTTCGGGCAAGGTAGATGCCCCAAGTGCGCCTTCTTTCAGATGAGAAGTAAAATCGAGGGGTACGACGGCTCAGAGGCGTCGCTAGGGCTGGCGTCACCCAGTGCGATGACGCCATGGTGTCACCCCCCCTCTTCCGAAAAAAAACCCGCCTTGTTCCTTCTATTGTGGTGTCACCCGGTGCGGCCCGTACCCCCAGTGACGCCATTGCGCCTGCTGATGTCGGCGGAATTCCCCAACGAAGAGTAGACAGTCGATAAATAAACATAGGAGTTGCAGTTTTGGTTGGCAACCGGTGGCAGAATAACACTGTCCAATATATTACCCTTGTGTCCATTTAGAGCAGCGATTCTCAACCTTTTTTAATCACGGCACACTTTTAATAATTTAAAAATTTGGCGGCACTCTAACAACGACACATTTTGGGTCACACAAACGCCAAATAAAATGCATAAGTTGTAACCTAACCCTATGCAGAAAGCTCACCTCAGTAGCATGGTGGGTCGCACACTAAGTAACTGCTTCAGTAGTTTTTGGTTCAATAATGGACTGAGGTGGGCTGGCATTTTCGGGCAAGGGAGAAGCCCTGAGTGCACTTCTTTTCAGATGAGAAGGAAAACCAAGGTCCCATGTGGTGTACAACGGCATGTGCACATGAAAGAACCCTCTCTATTATGGAAGGGGTGGAGGAAGCAAACTTCCCAGGTGTAGGAGCTTGCTCCTTGGCTTATTATTATTATTTAAATGGGTGCACCGATTATGACATTTGAAAAGGGCACATGGGAGACTCAGGACCTGATTATGAATGGAAGTTCATTCCATACAGGATAGCCTTTCACTGGGAAGTACCGCCTCCTTACATCTCCACCAGGAAGTCGAGAAACAAAACGGAACCTGGACGGTGCCCTGACACTGACCGCAGACAAGAAGTCAGCAGAAATAGTGTGACATGGGTGGGTTGGGTTCCGTAACACAGAAGCAAGCTTGAGAATGAGGCAGTGTTTAACGAACAGATGGTGGAATGTCCCAACAAACAGTAAAAAGACGATACATAGCATAGGGGTTGCAGCTTTGGTCAGCAACCATGAGAAAACACTGCAATATATCGCCCGTGTGTCCACTCAGAGGGGCAAGATGGGCAGCCGACCCTGCCATAGGTGGGAAGAGGGTTAGAAGTTACTTGTAACCTAGCCCTATGCACACGTCAATACTACATTATAGCTTTCTTACCTAGTAGTCAGTACTGTAATATTCATGCCCATTGGTTCAGCCAGTCCCTCCTAGGAAGGCAGAACTGATTGAAATACTTGTCTGACGTCACTGAGGTATGGGTATTCGCAATGGCGGCACATTTCATGAATCTCGCAGTACACTAAAGTGCCATGGCACAGTGGTTGAGAATCGCTGATTTAGAGGGACAAGATGGGCACCCGACCCTGCAATAGGTGGGAAAAGGATGTGGAGTTGCTTTACTAACACCCAATAACGTCTAATCGTTTAATGTCGTCAAATGCAAATTCACAGGTTTTATGTTAGCTGATGCTGGCTACGACGTGTGGATCACAAACGCCAGAGGGAATACTTACGGTAGAAATCACACGACCTTGGATCCTGACAACGATCCGGAATTTTGGCACTTTTCGTAAGTTTTTTTCTCATGTCATCATACCTGCATATGTTCAAAATAACCTTTCAAATGATAACTTATCACAAAACATTGTTTTCCTTACGAATGTCGTGATCATTCCAGATGGGATCAAATGGGTCAGTATGATACTCCTGCTCATATCGATTACATCTTGAATCATACCAATTATGAACAGCTGTACTATATTGGTCACTCCATGGGCACTACAATGGCTTTCGCAATGCTGTCCACACTAACGGAATATAATGACAAGGTTATGTAAAGGAAATGTTAGCGTTGACAAGTCATAAAGAATATACTGTAATATGAAATTTAAATCGTCTCACGATTTCAGATTAAACTAATGCTTGGCCTAGGACCTGTAGCAACAAATGCCTACATGACAAGCCCTCTTGTTAAATTTGGTCCCTATTGTGATCAACTAAAGGTAAGATATTTATCAGTTCAAAGCAAAAATGCCATTCCAGAGGTAGGAAATTAAATCGTAAATAGTAAAATTACAGACCTTTGCGGAAGACACAGGACTCTGGGAACTACTCCCCATAGATGGCATAACGTCCAAATTTGCCATAGACTGCGATGATATATTAATGAAAGAATGTGAGGATGTCTTATTTGACATAATGGGCTACGATCCAGAAGAACTAAATGGCGTAAGTGTTGAATGTGTTGCACCCTTATCAGAGTCCTTTGCTGCCAATAGACCACACAGCTATCATCATGGTGCTGTCCCGCCATAAATAGTCCAGGTGTAAGAGTAGAAATAAATATCTACCAATGGGGTGTTCTGAAGAGGTGTCACGTTAGAATCCATAATATTCAAAGAAATTTTGGTAACAAACTCCAATGACTAAAACAAAAAAATAAATAAATCATTCAAATTAAACTGCAATGGTAGAGGACAAATCAAATGTTGTTAGTGTAATTTAAGGCGTTACAAAAGCCATTGGCACACATTTTTGGCCAGCTGGGAACGTCAATAAATAATTGGGATGGCTAAAAGGGGGCCTAAAAGGATAAAAGGTGGTGTCAGGTCCCGCTCTAAGGGGGGGGGG
>JAAFCE010001963.1:4667637-4691789 GCA_013389805.1 Trigoniulus corallinus | reverse complement strand
CCCCAAAACTTCTCTAGTGGGACCTACCCCAAAACTTCTCTAGTGGGGCCTACCCCAAAACTTCTCTAGTGGGGCCTACCTCAAAACTTCTCTAGTGGGGTCCGCAGCATAGTTCTTATGCAGAGACTGCACAGACACTACACTAATGCGACGATTTTTGGGTATTAGCAGTAGCCAGTTTTCACAACCGGCCACCCATGTCAGTACAAGCTGGGGTTGCGCTGCTTAACTTCAGTGATCAGACGAGAACTGGTGTGTCCAACGCAATTCGTCGCTCCCTCAGATCACCGAAGTTACGCAACGCAACCCAAGATAGTACTGGGATTGGTGGTTGGATGGGAACACTGGGTGCTGGTAACTTTCCTACTCCTATCTCCCTCACTCCCCCTCCCCCACGAGGAGCCTCCATAGAGTCCAGCCCGTTATGGCTGCTTGGCTAACTCCCCAACCCATTGGCATCACAAACTCTGCAAGTAATGTAGCAAAAGAAGCCAACTAATATCAGGGGTCCTTGGAAAAAATGTACCTTTAAATTCGGAAGACATCCTGGGTGAATAATTTCCATTTAGAGTAACAGTCATTTGTGATCATGGTACTACAGGTAAGGCAATTCCTGCAACCTATGAGAGGATTTTACATTGGCACAGACGTACACAAATTGGACAGTGGTTAGCTCACTCGGCAACTACGCCAGTAGTTCTAGGTTCGATACTGGACCGTGGTGGGTCGGCTTCTTTCGGGCGAGAGAGAAGCCGCGAGTGTGCCTTCTTTCGGATGAGAAGTAAAACCGAGGTCCCGTGTGGGTGTACGATGGCACTTGCACGTAAAAGAACCCTCTCTACTACGCAACGGGTAGATGAGGCAAAATTTCCAGGTGTAGGAGCTCGCCCCCTGGCGTCGGTAGCATTCCCCAACGAACACTAGACCGACGATAAAGAAGCGTAGGGGTGCAGCTTTGGCCGGCAACCGGCTGCAGAAAAAACTATGTCCAATATATCACCCTGTGTCCATTCAGAGGGACAAATGGGTACCCGACCCTGCCATAGGCGGGAAAAGGGTTTAAAAAAAAACAGACGTACACAAATTAACGTTTGAAGCCTCATTCTGTTATTGGACAGCACAACCCCACCACGCAGTAACAGAAGAACAAACAAGAAGACACCTGCTATAATTTAATTAATATCCCTGCTACCAATTTCAAGTTGTGCATACGGGGGCTGTAGGTCATATCGGAATTCGGGGCTGTAGGACATCACGATGAAGATTATTATTATCATACTTATGCTAAGTTCAGAAATAATCAATAAATCGGTAAATGGCGATCTCTCTATCTCGATCACCTCCATCTTGAGCCACTTCAACATACTGCATCTAATATTTCCTCCGCTGGAACCGGAAGTGAACATGAACGCTGTGAGTGCTAAAATTTATTTCAATTTTATACTGGGGAGTAGCGAAGATGTTCCCCAAACAAATTACTTGATCAAAAGAAAAATTTTCAATTTTAAAAAAAAAAAGGCCCTTTACACCAAAATTATCTCCGACTCGGTGGCGCAGTGAGTAGCACGCTCGGTAACTGTGTCAGTAGTTCTAAGTTCGATACTGGACCGAGATGAGTTGGCTTCTTTCGGGGAAGAGAGCCTTCTTTCCGATTAGAAGTAAAACCGAGGTCCCGTGTGGTGTACGACCGCATTTGCACGTCAAAGAACCTTTTCTACTATGCAACAGGTAGAGGAGGCAAAATTTCCAGGTGTTGGAGCTCGCCCTTGGCATCAGTGGGGTGCCCCACGAGTTACAGCTTTGGTCGGCAGCTGGCTGACCATAGATACCATCCAATAAATCACCCATGTGTCCATTCAGAGGAACAAGATGGGTACCCGACCCTGCCATAGGTGGAAAATAATTAAGAGGTTGATTGCTGTTCTGCAGTGAAATCAGTGGTGTACGAAGGGATGGGATCTGAGGAAATGAATCTGAGGTCAACTTAAAGGGCCTACTGACCTAGCCCAGGCAGGCTCTTCTGTATCAGTGCACTTCTCCCCCTCCCCGCCCCAAAACGAACAGTAGACCGACGATAAATAAGCATAGGGGTTGCAGCTTTGATCGGCAACCGGCTATGAAAAAACACTGTCTAATATATGGCCCTTGTGTCCATTCAGAGCGACAAGGTGGGTGCCCGACTCTGCCATAGGCGGGAAAAGGATTAGGAGTTGCTTTTTCTGCACTTCAGACCAAAATCTCCGAATTACCACACTACCATCCTAGCACACTACTTAAATATTAGTGCTGGGCGCTGAATTAACTATAAGGCGACTAAGGCCAGGCGCACACCAGGTGCTCTGTGGTTGTCAATGAATTTTGTCTAAAGACACCTTGTTTCAAGTGTGCGGCTACTCATTGGCTTTCATTGCCCAAGCTGAACACAAAGACTGTCGTGAGATAGTCTTGACGTGCACCTAGCCTAAGGGCAATAGCGAAATGTAGGCGAAGACAAAGGTGACGCAGGGCCCGCTCTAGGGGGGGGGGGGGCGGACATTAGTCCGGGGCCCCATTTTGGCTGTAAATGTGAGAAAAAACGGCTGCTTGAACTTGCATTATATTCTTAAGGGGCGGCAATTTATCTTTTTGTCCGGGGCGACGTAAGCGCTAAAGAGGACCCTGAGGTGACGACGATGTACAATTGCAGGTACAATTAATACAGCATATGGGATTCACAGTAGAGGTTCATAACGTGACGACGAAAGACGGTTACATTTTAGGGATGCAACGAATTCCCAACAAGTCCACCAACCAAAACAAGAACCCGGTATTAGTTCTACATGGCCTAGCAGCATCTTCGTCTGATTGGGTAATCAATCTGAGATATCAGAGTTTAGGTCAGTAACATGCTCAGAATAATGTACCTAAGAATCGGTCATTACCTTAATAATTTTTGTAAAACATTTGATGAAATATTTAGCCTATGTGCTGTCAGACGCAGGATATGACGTATGGCTTGGCAATTTCAGAGGAAATGAATACAGCAGGTGTCACGTCAGTCTAAATCCAGATAAAAACGAATTCTGGAAATTCAGGTATTCCGTAAAGCTGAGAGATGGGCACAATATTACAAAATAACATTTCTTTTAAAAATCACTGTTAAAATTCGTGACCTAGGAGGGAGCAACGCAGCAATTGCTCCCCCCCTCAGTGCCTCACTGGGGCGCATATTTCAACTGATGTACGATTCAACTTTGCAACTAATGAGGCATATTTTGCATTGCTATCCCCATTTCCATTCTTCCAGTCCAACAGTCAGGGCCGGCGCTATGTTTTGCG
This sequence comes from Trigoniulus corallinus, assembly GCA_013389805.1. Lineage (NCBI taxonomy): Eukaryota > Metazoa > Arthropoda > Diplopoda > Spirobolida > Trigoniulidae > Trigoniulus > Trigoniulus corallinus. The sequence goes on along the minus strand of JAAFCE010001963.1, from coordinate 4,688,471 downwards.
GGGCCCTGTGAAAACTAATGATGCGGGGCTACGTGCAAAATAATGAAGCAAGGTCCTGTGTCGTCGCACAGTTCGCACACCCATGACGCCAGCCCTGCGGCAACAGTTGCTGTCCAATCTGCAGATGGGACAATGCTTAAGGGGCAGTAAAGGACCTATTGTAATTGCTAGCTAGAATTATACTAAGGGATTCTGAATATTTAAAAATATTTGGGGCGCACTTCTTTTGAAGTGCTCCCCCTTGATCCGCCCCAGAAATCGATCACAGTGCGCTTTTTTTAAACTTGCGCTTTCACAATTAATATGGGAGCGGCTTATTGCGCTGGACACACCAGTTCTCGTCTGATCACTGAAGTTAAGCAACGCAACCCCAGCTAGTACTAACATGGGTGGCCGCTAATACCCAAAAATCGTCGCATCAGTGCAGACATTACACTGACCCTGATACTCCCGACCCTGCCACTGGCTGGATAAGGGTATGATAAGTTGGAGGCCTCTAATTTGTGGGAGAACCCGGACGGCTGACCGTACTGCCCACCCCAAGGACGGCCCTGCTTTACAGTTTCAAAAACGAATGATAAATAATGAACTAAGACGTTTTCCTGTAAAATTTATGAAATGTCGCCTACTATGTTTTCCTAGGAAGGTGTCGTCTGTTTGTTGGCGTTTTAGGGCCCTTCAACTACAAGGTTATTAGAGCCCCATCCACAGCACAGTTCTGATGCAGAGACTGTACGGGCACTTCACTAATGCGCCAAATTTTGGGTATTAGCAATACCCAGTTTTCCCAAGCGGCTACCCATGTCAGTACTAGCTGGGGTTGCGCTGTTTAACTTCAGTGATCGGACGAGAACTGGTGCGCCCAACGCAATTTGCCGCTCCCAGGGAAGGTGTCGATATGCAAAATACGCGACTAATATAAAAACGGCAGCTGCAAACTTAGTCAACAATTACTCATCACTTGTTTTCAACCAATTTCTTGATTGAAATACGGAATAACACTGTCATTGTTTTCATTATTTGTGTCCAGCTGGGATGAAATGGCAGAGTATGACTTACCAGCCATGATTGATTATGTACTTGACGTAACTGGTAAGTCGCAAATCATTTTCGTTGGACATTCCATGGGAACGACAGCTGGATTTGCAATGTTGGCATCTAAACCAGAATATAATGACAAAGTATGTAAAATTATCAATAAATTATACAATTCGGAATGGGGACCGTCAGACAAGTGTGGTTTAGGTCAATTTTTGTTTGTTTGTTTGTAGGTGTTTTATGATCATTCAACTACAAGGTCGTTTGAGCGCCAGCCATTGTGTAGTTCTGATGCAGAGACTGCACAGACACTACACTAACGCGACGATTTTTGGATACTAGCAGTACCCAGTTTTCCCAAGCGGCCACCCATGTCAGTATTAGCTGGGGTTGCGCTGCTTAACTTCAATGATCAGCCGAGAACTGGTGTGTCTAACGCAATTTGTCGCTCTCGTAGTTTAGATCAAGTGTGCGAACGACATTCCCAGGTGTGATTGACATCCCCATCTTCTTTTCAAGGGAACGGCTTATTGCGTTGGACACACCACTTCTCGTCATGATCACTGAAGTCAACCAACGGAACCCCAGCTAGTTCTAACATGGGTGGCCGCTTGGGAAAACTGGGTATTGCCAAGACCCAATAATCGTCGCATTAGTATAGTGCAGTGGTCTTCAAACTTTCTCGACTCACGGAACCCTTAGAACTATAAGATGTTTTGGGGGAACCCCATCCCAACTTTAGAAAAGTATATCTTGCCGCTGCTAACGAATTTTCATTTTGACACGCGGAACCCCCAGAGATGTATTGCGGAACGCTGGGGGGGGGTCCCGCGGAACACAGTTTGAAGACCGCTGGTGTAGTGTGTGTGAGCAGCGAGTTGCGTTGGACACACCAGTTCTCGTCTGATCGCTGAAGTTAAGCAACGTACGCCCAGTTAGTACTGACATGGGTGGTCGCTCAGGAAAGCTGGGTACTGCTAATACCCAATAATCGTCGCATTAGTGTAGTGTCTGTGCAGTCTACGCATTAGAACTACGCAGTGCACGGGGCTCTAATGACCTTGTAGTTGAAGGGCCCTGAAACACCAACGAGCCAAAAAATCTCAAATGTTGGGTTCCTGAAGACTTTCTAAAAGTCTTTCATGAGCACGTCATCATTTCCTATTTCAACGTTTAAAAAAATTTATCGTAGATTCAGAAAATGTTTGCCGTTGGACCTTTAGTATTCTGGAATCACCTAACAGACCCGTTTTATGTAACGGCGTTTAAACTTTGGAAGTTCTATAAAGTAAGCCTAAAAACATTAATTTACAAAAGGCGGTGTAAATTATGCTGATAGGTTACTAAAGATTCTTTTCGGCAGTTGCTTGCAAGAATTTTTCAAATCGATGGAGTACAACTGCAAAGATATCATAAATTTGTTGTAATTTTGTACAACTCACCACTGAGACGGCTTTTTATGAAATATTACTTCTACCCTGCTGAAGAGGAATGGAAATATATGAATACGGTTAGACATTGTATTCATATCCATCAGTGGCGTAACTTCAGTTGTGGCACCCCGGGTAAGCGGTATTCGAAGCGCCCCCTTCCTCTGTTGCTTGTCCTGAGCAGACATGATACACTTATTTAGGTACTTTTTATTTGCCGTAAAGTCGTCGTACAGACATTGTGTCGCTCTCCCAAGATGGCATTTTGTCCGGTACCTGGGGCAATTTGACACTATTGCCCCCACGCGCGGATCCAGGATGGGGTTTTTGGGGTTGCAACCCCCCCCCCCCCCATGCACGTATAAACGTATTCGCATAATATATGTGAGCTTTAGCTCAACCCCCCGGGCGAAAATACTGGATCCGCCACTGATTGCCCCCTACAAGTTATGCCACTGATATCCACTGCATTTAGTCCAATTTATAATTAATTTTATGACCTTATATACTGACAATTTATTCCTTGCAGACTCGTTTACCTGTATACTTTTCTAAAACTCCAACAGACTATTCGATTAATACACTAGACCATTACTATCAGGTAAATTTATCTGTACCGGTAGGTAAGTTGTGTTGAAATAATTCCTTGGTATTGGTTGTAGCTGAGCGCATTGTAAAGCTTCCATTTTGGTCACCTAATACTTAGGCCTTAGGAGCACTAAACTCGTAAATCATAAATACCATTGGGAACTTTTTATCTATTCCGGAGGCAGCAATTAGCAAACTGCTGGACGGGCACCCCTCACAAAATATCTCTGGACTCAACACTGTGGAATGAAAATAATCGTGAACTGTGACAAACTGAAATTATCTCTTTTGCAGATTTGGGACAAGAAACAATGGCAACATTATGACTGGGGCTCTAAGAAAAACTTGGCTAAATACGGCATAGTAAGTATCAGTCTCTCATTATCTTCATCATGCCCTTATCCCGCCTGCGGCAGGGTCGGGTCTGCGTGTTCTATCCCTCCGCTCCCGTCTATCTCCCACCAGGTCCCCGTCCACCCGACACACTACCATATCCTTACTTACGAACAACACGCCTAGTTGCGTTGGACACACCAGTTCCCGTGAGATACTGAAGTTAAGCAGCGCAACCCTACGTCAATACCACCATGGGTGGTTGGTAAAGAACGTTGGATGCTGCAAATTAACCCTCTCCTTCGTCCTTTCACCTACCTCCTCATCTCCCGCGGGCAGCCTCCTAAGGGTTCGTCCTGTTATGGCTGCCCGGCTTACTCCTCAGCCCACGAAACTAATCCAGTAATCCCACGTCTGCTTTGGTCTCCCTCTGCACTGGGTACTCCCAACCATTGCCGGATTTAGATATTGAAAGGCCTTAGGCTATTTCAATTTTGACGTTATTTTCAAGCCCTGTTGAGGCCCTTTCCTTACGTTTTGAAGCCCACTAAATGTTCAGGCTCTAGGCTTCAGCCTACTTAGCCTATTGGTAAATCCAGCACTGCTCCCAACCATTCCTTAAATGGACCTGACGAGCTCCTCCTCCCCTCTTTATGACGTGCCCATACCGCCTTAATCTACTCTCCCTCATTTTTTCCGTAATATCCCCCAACCAGTGGTGAGCGGCGAATTGCGTTGTACACACCAGTTCTCGTCTGATCACTGAAGTTAAGCAGCGCAAACCCCACTAGTATTGACATGGGTGGCCGCTTGGGAAAACTGAGTACTGCTAATACCCAAGAATAGTCGCATTAGTGTAGTGTCTGAGCAGTCTCTGCGTAAGAACTACGCTGCGGACGGGGCTCTAATGAGCTTGTAGTTGAAGGGCCCTAAAACACCAACAAACAAACCCAACCAGTGGAGGACCAGTAGTGTTCTGCGCCTGTGTGCAAGAACATAGTTTGCGCCCCTACCTTCTGCTCCCGAATGAAAAAAAGTGACTCCGCTCCTATCACTGTCTATGGCAGATCAGGAGGCCGGATCTAAGAAGCAACTAAAGGACTCTGGGCGCCTGTGTGCATTACGAACGTTGCGCACTGTGCTGGCACGCCTCTGCCCCCATCATCGTCTGTCCAACTACGTCTGTCCAACTACGTCTGTCCAACTACGTCTGTCCAACTACGTCTGTCCAACTACGTCTGTCCAACTACGTCTGTCCAACACTCTGATCCATATAGCATAGCTGACCTAGCCACTGCCCTGTAAAGCATCCCTTTCAACTTGGTTGGGACCCTGCTATCACACAGGACTGCACTTGCCTGTCTCCACTTCAACCATCCCCCATTGATTCCATGGGTCACATCCGAGTCTAGACAGTAAGAATCAATCTCTCATATAAGAAAATGATAACCATAAGATACTTTTCTTTCAAAATTTCATTGGTCTCACTTTCCAGAAAACTTCTCCGCAATATGACATCTCAAACGTCAAAGTTCCCGTGGCATTATTTCGCGGTACGAGAGACGTGTTAGCGAATGCTGAAGATGTTCATGAACTAGGAAAATGTCTGAAAAATCTTATTGACATTTATGAAATAAAAGGCTGGAGTCACTTTGTTTACCCTTACGCCACGACTGCAGGAGAAGTCCTACACAAAAAAATACTGGAGTTGGCCGAGAATTAACTGTCAAGAAAATAATCAGTCAGCATCATCTTCGTCTCTAAAAAAAACTCCTGTTATCTAACCATTATTAATTATTTTAATATATTACAATGTAGTTATTATTGTACTCACAAGCACTTTAAAATGTAACTTGAACTACACTTCATTCTTGTTGCACACGTTCACATTCCGTCCTCGGCAGGGTGGGCAACGAGCCACATGCTTACCAAGTTGTCTGCAATTTCGAAGTTGGAGTAAAACAGTGGACTGTGGTGGACTTCGGAGACGAAAGTTTGACTTTAGCAGCACCACCATCAATTAACCATTACATGCAAGAAGAGAGCAACGCAAATTGAAGAAATCTGGAAAAGTTAATTATCCATAATTAATAAACAATCTCTATGAATTTTGGACGTATTGTAGTTGGATCATGTAATTTGTTGTCAGATTTCGGCCCTGTACTGCATGTCCATTTCAAAACCCCCTTCTTTTCATATGTAGTCTTACAAAGACAAAGAATTTAATATTGTTGAGAATAAATAAAGCTGAAGGTTTTGCAGAATCTCGGGAAATTCTAGACAGTTCAGAAAAATCAACAATTCTACTATCAAATTTTCTTGGAAATTTCAAAGTGCCAGGCCTATTTGACTAGAAAAACCAAAATCTGAACCGGCCTGTCTGAGACACTCCCAAATGCGTTTCGAGATTATTCTCCAATGAATACTATTTTAATATTATATCATTAACAACTTAGTTTCATATGCAAACCACTTTATAATAGGGATTTTGCAATTTCTCGTAACGTGGGCGTTTCTGGACGAAAGAAGAAAAGTAAATAAACCTTCTCGTCCTTCCCAGTCGTCTTCAATACAAGGGATTGAAATACAAGAAAATCACAAATAAACACCCTCCTTTTTCACGTATATCGCGTCCTGATGGTATTGAATACGACTGGGAAGGACGAGAAGCAGTGGCGTCACTGGGGGGGGTTGTGGGCCGCACTGAGTGACACCACTCGCACCATGACAAATGGGGTGACACCAAAGCAGAAGAAGCGGCTTTTTTGGGGTGAGGAGGGTGACACCATGGGTTGGCGTCACTGCACCGGATGACGCCAACCTTTGCGACGCCACTGACGAGAAGGCTTTTTACTTTCCTTCTTAAAACGGTTCGTTATAACGGGTGAAAGATTTCATTGGGAAACTTTCGTTGTTGAAATACAGTACAGTGGAACCTCGATTTGCGAGTAACTTGAACTACGAGTGTTTCGCTAGACGAGCAATATTTTTTAATAAATTTTAACTTGATTAACGAGCGATGTCTTGCAATACGAGCAGTACTGATAAAACGAATTTTTTTTGCCATGTATTGCATTGCATTTATTTTACTATACATATGTATTTTTTGCGTTCCATTCAGTCTGGCTCCATTACATACTTTAAAAGTTAAGAATTCAAGAATTCGCCACATTCATTCACTTGAGTAGTTAGTGTTTGAGCTTGCCAGCAATACGTGACTAGGATACGGTGAACATTCATCATCATCTCATCCTTCTCCCACCTGAGGTAGGGGAGGGTCTGCGGGTTCTAATCCTCCATTCCCGCCTGTCCCCCACCAAGTCCCCCTCCACCCCGCACGCCTCCATGTCCTTCAGCACCACCTGCTCCCACGTCCGTTTTGGTCATCCTCTACCTCTGGTGCCTCCAATTACCTGCAGTCCTACAATGGACCTAATAAGCACCTCCTCGCCCCTCCTCATCATCACATGCCCATACCACCTCAACCTATTCTTTCTCATCTTTTCAGCAATATCTCCCACTCCCAACCATACCTCTAACGTAATCGTTTCTAATTCTGTCGCATCTTGACACCCCACACATGTAGCACAGCATTCGCATCTCAGCCATTTGCATTTGCTTTTCATGGTTTTTCCTAACTGCCCAACATTCTGAGCCATACAGCATAGCAGGCCTAACGACGGTTCTGTATACCTTGCCCTTCAACTTTATTGGGACCCGGCGGTCGCACAAGACCCCACTTGCCTTTCTCCACCTCAGCCATTCTGCATTAATTCTATGGGTCACGTCTGAATCTATTTCCCCGTTGCTCTGGGAAACTGATCCTAAGAATCATTTTTTTGTTTTGGTCCAAATGTAGTGACTGTTCGTTAGCACCCCCTCTCTTCTCTCTCGTCTCCCTCACATCGACACGATTCTTTCTTTCTTTGTTTTATATATTTTTAATTTATACTGTATTTTGTATTAATCATTTCTATATTAAAATTTTTGGGTTGTAGAACGAATCACCTAAGTCTCCATTATTTCTTATGGGGAAATTCGCTTTGATATACGAGTGCTTTGGATTACAAGCACGTTTCTGGAACGAATTGTGCTCGCAAATCGAGGTTCCACTGTACGTTATAACCAAGAGTTCGTTATTAACGGGTTCGCTATAGCCAAACTCTACTGTATTAGAAGCAGTGGCGGATCCAGGACTTTCGTCAGGGGGGAATTGAGCTAAAGTTCGCATATATTATGCGCATAACATTATAAGTGCATGGGGGGGGGGGCTGCAACCCCCAAAAAACCCCACCCTGGATCCGTGCGTGATTAGAAGTATTACAACTCTAACTTCGTTTAAATTCATCTCCTGTTTATAGTAGAGTCGGGAACTCGATGGTTCGGGTGAAAAAGGCATACGGACATTAACAAAAGAACTCCAAACGTCCCATCTGTTGTAGGGACGCTCGAATGTCCAGTTACAGGGAACTGCATAGTGCCCAAACGATTTCAGTTCCATTATAGGGTCTTACTTTATACTGAAATCAATTATGGGAAAAATGGGTCTAAATATAGATCCCACCTTACTACTACTGTACGTATATACCCACCACAGTCAATATTGCTGTCACCTACAGTATCATCTGCTACTTATTGGAAGTGTTCATAAAGTTCAGTAAACAAAGTGGTGTGGCATGTGCCCATAAATTACACATTCTTCTCGGAAACAGGACTTCAGGCAATTTTTGGCAGTTGGAATAATAAAGATGCACCAAAAGGCCGTAATTGGCCGTAAAGGACGTAAAAGGCCGTAAAAATGGCCAAAATCAAATTACGAAGCGTATACTATAGAACGGGAGAGGAGGAGCTCGGTAGGTCCATTACAGGAATGCAGATGGTATGAACAGTGGCGTCGCTAGGGTTGGCGTCACCCGGTGCTGTGGCACCATGGTGACACCCCCGTCTCCCGAAAAAAAGCCGCTTCTTCTGCTTTGGTGTCACCCAATTTTCATGGTGCGAGTGGTGTCACCCGGTGCGGCCCGCACCCCCTAGTGACGCCACTGGGTGTGAAGCAACCGGGGTAGGGGAGACCAGGTTGTCTGCGAGAATCTGGTAGTGTTGGGATAGGAGAGAGTGTGAAGGCTAGAACTCGCAGACCCGACCCTGTCAAAGGTGGGATACGGGTATGATGATAATGACAGTAGGAGAACGCGTTAATTTAGTAGAGTCCTTTATTTGAGGTTGCATAGTACACACATTGAGTGGCAAACATCTATAAATACTGGTGCAGTATAATACTTGCCATCTGGCAAAATAGAGCACGAATAGAGCAGGTGTCACTCTTGCATACGGAGCTCATTACCATTAATCTCTTTTTAGGATGTCTAACTAGGATTAGTCTCCTTAACCTCTTTTCCATTAGTCCATTACTCTGGTGGTGGAGACCCTATGCTCCAGGTAAGAACATCATTAAGATCAACAGGAATTGATTAAAAAGGCAGGCCGAGTTTCAACATTTGTCAGGTGAAGACAAAACAATATTTAAACACATTCACAAACCATATTTGAAACTTTTGACAAAAATCCTTCCTGTACTTATTGGCAAATAGTTTAGCTGTAGGGTGAAAGGTCATCGTGACCACTGTCTTATGGGTAAATGATCCTCACAGTGGCTCTAAAAGGTGGGAAGGAATTAAACAATGGCAAGGACACTTCAGTTCTGTGTTCATAGAGGTAATGACACCCACTCCGATAGTCAAGAGCACAACACATTAACTGGAAAACAAACAAGGAGGCACCTGCCATCATCCCATTTCTCAGAAGCTGTCATATTTCAGAGGAATAATGAGTCCCAAACCACATTGATAACCTCATTAAAAGCCTCACTGTAACAAACAATTGTTCATTTTAACTGGTAGTCATTTCAAAGAAACATCAAAATGAAGATTATCATAATCGTATTTATGATTAGTTCACAGCTAATCAATAGATCGGTGAAAGGAGATGCCTCTTTCTCTACCAGATCCATCTTCGGCAACTTCAGTTTTCAAACTTTCGGAATTCAAAATGTAATATTTGGATCGCATGAACCAGAAATCCACATGAACACTGTAAGTATTAATCATCATCATCCCCTTATCTGGGCTGTGGCTGGCCGGGTCTGCGGCTTCTAGCCCTCCACTCCTGTCTATCTCCCACCAGGCCTTTGTCCATCCCACACGCTACAGTGTCCTTACGGACAACCTACTCCCACGTGCGCTTCGGTCTCACCCTGCCCTGGGTGCTTCCAACCAACCACATTCCTGAAATGGACCTAACGAGCTCCTCCTCCTCTCTTCTCATTATGAGTCCATACCACCTCAACCTACTCGCCCTCATTTTTTCCGCGATGTCCCCCACCCAGGCTACCTCTAATATACTCATTTCGAACTATCAGCTCTCGACACCAAGCATTCTATTGAGGCCTAACCTCTGTCCTGTAAATCTCCCCTTTCAACTTGGTTGGGATTATCCTATGACAAGGAACTCCACTTGCCTGTCTCTACTTCAACCATCCCCCGTTGATTCTATGGGTCACATCCAAGTCTGTATCCCAACTGCTTTGGAACGTTGATCCTAAGTACTTTACCTTTTGCACCTTCATCTACAGGTCGCCCCGATTTTCCTGTCCATCCCAAATGAAAGCCAAATCTGTCTCCTTCATATTTATCTTTATCCCTTTCTTTATCTATCGCCTCTCTAATATCGTTTAGGCCCTTCTCTAATTGCTCTCTGGAGTCACTAAGCTCGTCCATAACCAGAATGAAAAGGTATGGACTTAATGCTGAACCTTGGTTTACCCCAATTTTCACTGGAAAGCCCCCAGTATTTCCCCAAGGTGTCCCTACCCTGGCTATGCAACCATCATACATATCGTGAACTATCTGAACTTTCCTTGGTGTCCTATTCTTTTCTATCACCTGTCGCAGAATGAAAATTGTTTCCAATGTGGACCTACTTGGCCCTGATTTCCACGGACTTCCAAGGAACGAAGATTAATTCTATTCCAGAGGCAACATTCTATTACTCTCTCCCAGAGCTTCACAGAATTGCTCATTAGCTTAACACCTCTATACTTACCACAATCTTGGACATCACCTTTGCCCTTGAAGAGCTGACTATCCAAATCTCACGCCACTCACATGGCATTCTATCTCCACTAGTTATGTTATTGAAAAGTTTCCCTAGCCACCCGATTCCTGTTATCCCCATGCTACACCACATTCAATGGGTACACTGTCTGGGCCTATAGCTTTTCGGCCTTCCATCTTCCTAACGGCTCTAACGATCCTAACTAATTCTCCTGTTTTTCCTGCAAGAGTGCCCACATTCCATGCCCCTAATGTAAGAGCAGACCCTTCTCTAGATGAGACTGCTTCTAGTGGGGGCACCCCAACCCAGAGTCAAACCCGCAGAAATATTGGCCCCGTTATCTGTAGGGGGATGCCAGCCTACCCCAAAGAAGATGCTTGAAGCATTGTCTGTCAAGGGAGCAGAGGGCTCCAGCATAGAGCATTACTTAAACTCTTTATACTGGAGAGCAGAGGAAAGGAATTCATTGACAATACATGACAGCTATCATTAAGGAAAAACTTAAAATTTGCATCAAGATGTTCCGCCCGAGGATTCCCAGCTATGCAACCCTTGAAAATTAATAACTGGTGCTTGGGATTATGCTCAAAATGGGCAGACAAGGGGGCATTTTAGTGTGTAAGTGTAGAGACAGAAAATGATTAAAATGAATATGCAATTTCAGGTGCAGATACTACAACACATGGGATACCAAGTAGAGGTTCACACCGTGACGACGAGCGACGGTTACATTTTAGGGTTGCACCGAATTCCCAACCGATCCAACAACCAAAACAGGAACCCCGTATTACTTCTAAACGGCGTAATACAATCTTCAGCTGAATGGGTTATTAATCTAAGAAGTCAGAGTTTAGGTCTGAAATATGACGAGTAAAATGCGGTTAGAAATCTGTCTACCTTAATGCAGTTAGTAATAATAACTTTCACGACTATTTCAGCTTATGTGCTGTCAGATGCTGGATATGATGTATGGCTAGGCAATTTCAGAGGCAATGAATACTCCAGGCGGCATGTCAGCCTAAATCCAGATCACAATCAATTCTGGGTGTTCAGGTATTCTGTAAAATCAAAGCGTCCTTATAAATATAGTGATCGGTACAACATGTAACTATTGCACAACAGCCATTTTCCTCCAGAGTAAGGTATGGCCAAGTTGCATTGGCGCACCAGTTCTCGTAAGATCACTGAAGTTAAGCAACGCAAACCCTCGCTAGTACCCACATGGATGGTTGGTAGGGAACGTTGGGTGTCGCAAATTTTTCCTGTCCTATATACCCTACGCCTAACACCTTGGGGACCACAGGAATTACATGGCTAGGGAAACTATTTAATAAGTTAGCAAATGGTGATAGGATGCCATCTGCATGGAGAGAGAGTTGGGTAGTTCCATTGTTCAAGGGCAAAGGTGATGCACAGGACTGTGGAAACTACAGAGGCATAAAGCTAATGAGCCATTCGATGAAGCTGTGGGAGCGTGCCATAGAATGTCGCCTCAGAAAGCAAACAAGCGTCCGGGGAAACCAATTTGGGTTTATGCCTGGTAAGTCCACTATGGAACCAATCTTTATTCTTCGACAGGTGATAGAGAAGCATAGAGCAGCAAAAAAGGACCTCCATGCAGTATTTGTTGACTTGGAGAAGGCATATGATAGTGCCCCTAGACAGGTACTGTGGAGCGTTTTGAGAAAGAAAGGGGTAGATGAGGGCCATATTAGGATAGTGCAAGATATGTAGGAGGGTTCCATTGCTAGGGTTCGGACAGCATGGGGAAACACTGCAGGTTTCAAGGTGCAGGTGGGTGTGCATCAAGGGTCGACACTTAGTCCATATCTCTTCACTCTAGTAATGGATGAGCTGCTGACGGGAGTGGGAGAATGGGCGCCTCAGTGCCTGGTGTTTGCCGATGATGTAGGAAGGGTGGAGGAGTCCAAAGAGGATGCACAAAAAGGCCTACAAGAGCTTAAGACAGCAGTGGAAAGAGGGGGCCTTAAGGTAAACATGAAGAAGACTGAGTACCTAGCTTTCAATTTTAGTGACCAGGGGCAAGGGGGAGAGATTCGGTGTGGGGGAGAGGGGATTCCAGCAGTGCAAGAATTTCGATATTTAGGATCAGTCTTCCAGAGCAATGGGGAAATAGATTCTGATGTGACCCATAGAATTAATGCAGGATGGCTGGCAGGCAAGCAAGGCAAGTGGAGGCAGGCAAGTGGGGTCCTGTGCGACCGCCGGGTCCCAGTAAAGTTGAAGGGTAAGGTGTACAGAACCGTTGTTAGGCCTGCTATGCTGTATGGCTCAGAGTGCTGGGCAGTTAGGAAGAACCATGAAAAGCAAATGCAAGTGGCTGAGATGCGAATGCTGCGCTACATGTGTGGGGTGTCAAGATCCGACAGAATTAGAAATGATTACGTTAGAGGTAGCTTGGGGGTGGGAGATATTGCGGAGAAGATGAGAGAGAGTAGGTTGAGGTGGTATGGGCATGTGATGAGGAGGGGAGAGGAGGAGCTTACTAGGTCCATTGTGGGACTGCAGGTAGTTGGGGGCACGAGAGGTAGGGGAAGACCAAAACGGACGTGGGAGCAGGTTGTGCAGAGGGACATGGAGGTGTGTGGGGTGGGAGGGGATTTGGTTGAAGATAGGCGGGAGTGGAGGATTAGAACCTGCAGACCCGTCCCTGCCTCAGGCGGGAGAAGGGTGAGATGATGATGATATACCCTACGCCTACCTCCTCCTCACCCGCCAGCAGCCTCCTAAGGGTTTAGCCTGTTATGTTTGCATGGCTTACTCCCCATCCCGTTAGTGTAACACAACTGTTACAGGTGCGTACGTTCAGTTGCAGCGCCTGGAGCACGAAGCATTGAAAGTGCTCCTCCAGTTCCTTGTCCTACGCAGACAAAACAAAAAAAGCAACTCCTAACCCTTTTCCCGCCTATGGCAGGGTCGGGTACCCATCTTATTACTCTGAATGGACACAGGGTGGTATATTGGTCATAGTTTTTTCTGCAGCCGGTTGCCGGCCAAAGCTGCACCCCTACGCTTATTTATCGTCGGTCTAGTGTTCGTTGGGGAATTCTACCGAGGCCAGGGGGGGCGAGCTTGTACACCTGGAAATTTTGCCTTATCTATCCGTTGCGCAGTAGAGATGGGTCTTTCACGTGCATGTGCCATCGTACACCCACACGGGACCTCGGTTTTACTTCTCATCCGAAAGTCCAGTACCCACCTTGGTCCAGTATCGAACATGGAACCATTGACATAGTTGCGGAGTGTGCTAACCACTACGCCACCGCGGCGGGTCTAAGAACATGTCCAAACTAAAAACATGTCCTAAGCAGACATGTTTAGTTATTTATTCATTTGTTGGTGCTTTAGGGCCCTTCAACCACAAGGCATTAGAACCCTGTCCACAGCATAGTTCTTGTGCAGAGACTGCACAGACACTACACTAATGCGACGATTTTTGGGTTTTAGCAGTACTAGCTGTGTTGCGCTGCTTAACTTCGGTGATCAAACGAGAACTGGGCCCGTATTCACAATAGAGACTAAAGTTTATAGACCCAAAACTGGCTATATACTGGTCTATAGACTTTAGGCTGGTCGTCGTTTAGACTGGTCTTAAGTCCGTATTCACAAAACAACGAATTTGCAGCATACAAACTTATAGCAGTACACACATTGTCTCGTTTCTCTCCTGCCGTTCATAAACCTCTCTGTGTGTCAGTGTTTCTAGGTTCAATACTGGACCGAGGTGGGCCAGCTTCTTTGGAGCAAGAGAGATGCCTAAAGTGCGCCTTCCTTTGAATGAGAAGTAAAACTGAGGCCCCGTATGGTGTATAACCCCCTCTACTATGCAACGAATAGATGAGGCAAAATTTCCAGGTGTAGAAGCTCAACCCAACCCCCTCCCCCCGACGTCAGTAGAATTCCTAAATGAACAGTAGACCAATGATATATAAGTGTAGGAATTGCAGGTTTGGTCCCCAGCCGGTTGTAGTCCAATACAGTAGAATCTCGTTATATCGAACCTCAGGGGACCGTGCAAAATAGTTCGATATGTCCGAGATTCGATATATCCAAATCCGGAATTATATGTAAAGCTAAAATTTACATAGGGCGGGACCGGCGCTCAAGCTTCGATATAAGCGGGAATAAGCAGGATTTCGATATAAGCGAGTTCGATATATCGAAGTTCTACTGTATATCATTCGGAAGGACAAATGGTTACCGGACCCTGCCATAGGCGAGAAAGGAGATCGGAGATCTTTTCTCTGTCGGAGTAAGGTGGAGTGCCCCAACCAACAGTAGACCGATGATAAATAAACAGCGGTTGCAGCTTTGGTCAGCAAAGGGCTCTGCACAACACAGAGAATAATGGCTAAAATGCTATTTAGCCCAGTCGAGGAGTAGGCTAAATTTTTGGGCTAAAATCGAGCTTTTTAGACCAGTCTATAGACTTTAGTCTCTATTGTGAATACGGGCCCTGGTGTGTCTAATGCAATTGGTCGCACAGACTGTGTCGCGTTGGGTGATTTCCAACGAGGCGCCCCCAAGGTGGGGCTTTCCTTGGCTCCCGGGGAAATTTCACCTCCGTTGCCCCTTCAAGTCACACCAGTGAACTATGGTCAAAACGGTGTCAATAAAAAACATTCTTACAACAGTTGTAAGCATATTTTGCAAAATGCACATCACAGAAGCCTGATATGTTTTTAAAAACTATGTCACTAGGGCTTCTGGGCTGATGAATACACCGCAGGAGCAGCAGCTGGAGCTTGATTACTAGTTGCTCAACACTTATTTGCATTCAGTTTTTTGATTGACATATGGAATGATACACTCATTACTCGTCTTATTCATATTCAGCGCAGATGAACTTGCAGCTTACGATGTACCAGCCATGATCGATTATGTCCTTACGGCAACTGGGAAGTCTCAAGTCATTATTATAGCACATTCCTTTGGAACAACAATCGCATTTACAACATTGGCGTCTAAACCCGAGTATAATGATAAAGTAAGAAACCTTAACAAATTATTGAAGTTTATCGGGTCGGGTACCCATCTTGGCCCTCTGAATGGACAGAAGAGCAATATATTGGACAATAATCCCCGAAACTTCTTTATTGCCGTTCGCCTGTTGGTTGGGGCACTCGTCCGAGCTCCTACACATGGGGATTTTGCCTCATCTACCGTTGCATGGTAGGGAGGGTAGATTGCATGGTTGGGTTTTATTTCCCAGCCGAAAGAAGGTGTACTCGAGGGTAAAGCCAACCAATCTAGGGCCTGTATGACCACTTCTCAGCCGAAAGAAGGCGCACTCGAGGCATCGCTCTCTCTCCCTCGCCCGAAATAAAGCCAACCCATCTAAGGCCTGTATGATCCGCCGCGGTGCAATAGTGGTTAGCACGCTCGGCAACTGCATTACAAATTCTAGGTTCGATACTGGACCGAGGTGGGTCGGCTTCTTTCGGGCGAGAGAGAGAGGCTGCGAGGGTGCCTTCTTTCGGATGAGAAGGGAAACCGAGGGCCCCGTGTGGGTGTACGATGGCACTTGCACGTAAAAGAACTCTCTCTACTACGCAACGGGTAGATGAGGCAACATTTCCAGGTGTAGGAGCTCGCCCCTGGCGTCGGTAGCATTCCCAAACGAACACTAGACCGTCGATAAATAAGCGTAGGGGCGCAGCTTTGGCCGGCAACCGGCTGCAGCAAAAATTACGACCAATATATCGCCCTATGTCCATTCGGAGGGACAAGATGGGTACCTGACCCTGTCATAGGCGGGAAATGGGGTTAGGAAATGCTTTTACCTAGGGATTTATCGAACCTTGAACCACTGACACCGTCGCCGAGTGTGTTACCCAATGCGACACCGAGGCGGGTCTTTTAAACCATATGAAAAGACTTCCTAAAAATTGGTTTAAGTTTGCTTTTTAAAAATTTACACTAGGTTCAAAAGATGTTTGCTCTTGCGCCTCTGGTATTCTTGAATCACATAACTGATCCACTCAGTGTACTGGGATTTCAGGGTTTCAGAATCTTTGACGTAAGTATAAAGAATCTGTTTCATATAAAACGATGTAAATCGTACTGATAAGGTCCTAAAATTCATCTTTTTCCCCAGTGGTTCGCAAGGATTTTTAACATTGATCATATACCAGCGCAAATGTATCGTAAATTCCTTTTAATTTTGTGCAACTCACCACTGAGACAGTTGTGCATGAGAGTACTACTCTACCCATCAGCCGAGGGATGGCAATATGTAAATTCGGTCAGATACTATATTTAGATCATTTTCATTTTGTCCAATTTATAACCTTTTATAATGACAAAATATTTATTACAGACTCGTACAGGTATCTACTTCTCACAAACTCCATCAGATTATTCAGTTAAATCATTCGATCATTACGTACAGGTAATTTTATTACTAGCAATTTATTGTGATCGGTGGGGTAGGCCGGCATCTCCCCACAGACAATCCGGCAAATATTCCTGCGGGTTCCAGACGCCTGGCTGGGGTTCCCCTAGTCAGAGCACGTTCAGTGGACCCGCAGACCCGACCCTACCACGGGCAGGATAAGGGAATGATGATGATGGATTGTATAAAACTAATTTTGTTTGTTGGGTATTTTAGTGCCCTTCAACTACAACGGTCATTAGATCCCCGTCCACTGCGTAGTTCTAAGGCAGAGACTGCACAGACACTACACTGATGCGATGATGTTTTAGGTATTAGCGGTAACCGAGTTTTTCCAAGTGGCCACCCATGCTAGTACTAGCTGGGGTTGCGTTGCTTAACTTCAGGGACCACGACCTGGGACTTCTGGGATCGTGTCCAACGAAATACAGTCGCTCCCCTGTTAAACGAAATTCTTGAAGTTGTGGCTCCTTATTGGAAAAAAAACGAACGTTGGACACACCAGTTCTCGCCTGATCACTGAAATGAAGCAACGCAACCCAGTTATTAGTCTACTACCATTGGTGGCCGCTTGGGAACATAGGGAACCGCTAATACCCATAAAATCATCGTAAAAGCATAGTGTCTGTGCAGACTCAGTTCAGTTGACGGGGCTCTGACCTTAGTAGTTGAAGGGCCCTAAAACACCAACAATCCATCAAATGGGAGTAGGAAGGAGTGCATGTTTAATACATTTGTTAACTCTTTAATCTAACTGGCGTAAGTAGCAATTTGCACACTACTGGTAACTTGCAATTACCTTTTGCAGATTATAGACAAGAAACAATGGCAGCATTATGACTGGGGTGCTAAGAAAAACTTGGCTAAATATGGCACAGTAAGTATCGACCTCTCACATAAGAAAATAATATTAAGAAAAGATACATTTCCATAAAATTTGAGTGGTCTTACTTCCCAGAAAACTCCTCCGAAATATGACATCTCGAACGTTAGTGTTCCCGTGGCATTATTTCGCGGTGACAGAGACGTGTTGTCCACTTGCAAAGATGTGCATCAATTGGAAAAATCGCTGATAAATCTTATTGGCAGCTATGAGATCAAAGGCTGGAGCCATTATTTTTACATCTACGCCACGAATGCAGGAGAAGCCTTGCACAATAAAATACTGGAGTTGGCTGAGAAGTAACTGTCAGGAAAATAATCAGTCAGCATTATCTCTAAAACACTTCTGGTATCTAAACACCATGAATTACTTTAATATATTTGCAAGGTTAGCATCATTGTACTTACCAGCTCACATGCCATCCAAGACAAGGTTGGGGAAATTACTGATTACTGCACAATTTCTGGTTCTGGCCTCCAATGTGGGATCTCTATTTTCAATTTTTCCATTCGTTAATATAAAATAATAAAACTTTATGGTTATATGCGATTTGCTGTTAAAACTTATAAGGTAAATGTGTTGGCCAACCTGTTAATTCACATATTATTGTGTTTTTCCGCAGCCTGTTACCGACCAAAGCTGCAACTCCTATGCTTGTTTATCGCCTGTCTACTGTTCTTTGGGGAATTCCACCGACGCCAGGGGGGGAAGGATGTCCAAAGTACACCACACGAGATTTCGGTTTTACTTCTAACGGGGCGCGGCTTAAGGCGTTGGACAAATCAGACAAGTTGCTTTGGACACACCAGTTCTCGTGAGATAATTGAAATGAAGCAGCGCAAGCCCATGTTAGTACCAAAATAGGTAGATGGTAAAGAACGTTTCCCCTCTCCTACGTCCTCTACACCTACATACTCATCTCCCGCGAGCAGCCTCCCCTAAAGGTTCGTCCTGTTATGGCTGCTTTGCTTACTCCCCAACCCATGAAATTAATCCAGCAATCCAGTTCTCGTCTGATCACTGAAGACGAGCAACGCAACTCCAGTTAGTACTGACATGGGTGGCCGATTGGGAAAACTGGGTACCGCTAATACCAAACAATTGTCGCATTAGTGTAGTGTCTGTGCAGTCTCTGCATTAAAATTTAACTACGCAGTGGACGTGGCTCTAATGACCTTGTAGTTGATGATGTCTGAAGAGCATTACCCACTGCGCCACCGAGGGGGATCTACATGTGACTCTGGGCATTAAGTTGAATAGATTGGTTATATTGTTAAAGAGTGTTTACGACTCATTTGCACAGGTTTCATATCGTAAACAAAGAATTTTTGCACCGGCGATGACACGGATTCTGGGATTTTGAAGGCACAGAGCCAAAACGTCCCAAATACAAATCAAACAAGAAGACCAGCTTTTAGTTACAAACTTTGTCAGAAATAATAACACCGAACCACACAGACGCCACAACAAAACCCTAGCTGCTTCTGAAAGAGTAATTTACGGAACTCCTGACCATAGGTTCCCATATCAGAAATATCAAAATGATTATCACCGTTTTTTTGATAATTAGTTCACAAACAGTGACTGGATTTGTGAATGGAGATACTTCCATCTCAGTCAAATCCATTTTCAGAAACTTCAATATACTACATCTAATATTTGGACCGCGAGAACCAGAAGTGGACATGAACGTCGTGAGTCTTAAAATTTATTTCAATTCTATACTAGGGAACTGCAGCGCCTCGGTAGCTGCGACAGTAGTTCTAGGTTCGATACTGGACCGAGGTGAGTTGGCTTCTTTTGGGCGCGAGAGAGAGGGGGGAGGCCCGAAGTGCGCCTTCTTTCGGATGAGAAGTAAAACCGAGGTCCCGCGCGGTGTACGATGGCATTTGCACGTAAAAGAGCCCTCTCTACTATGCAACAGTTAGATGACGCAACATTTCCACTTGTAGGAGCTCGACCCCTGGCGTCGGGAGAATTTCCCAACGAATTGTAGGCCGACGATAAATAAGCATAGGGGCTGCAGCTTTGGTCGGCAACCGGCTGCGGAAAACACTGTCCAATACATCGCCCTTGTGTCCATTAAGAGGGGGCAAGTTAAGTACGCAACCCTGCGTTTGTAGTTTTTGTTCATTGGTGTTTTAGGGCCCTTCAACTACAAAGGTCATTAGAGCCCCGTCCACGGCATAGTTCTTATGCAGAGACTGCACAGACACTACACTAATGCGACGATTTTTGGGTATTAGCAGCACCTAGTTTTCCCAAGCGGCCACCCATGTCAGTACTAGCTGGGGTTGCGCTGCTTAACTTCAGTGATCAGACGAGAACTGGCGTGTCCAACGCCATTCCCCGCTCCCGGGGGCGCTTACGGGACCATAATCAATATATGGATAACAAAATGGAAGTTGTCAACATGATTATAAATTTCCAGCCTGAGTTGATACGATACATGGGATACCGAGCAGAAATTCATACCTTGACGACAAGCGACGGTTACATTTTAGAGATGCACAGAATTCCCAACAAGTCCACCACCGAAAACAGGAATCCGATGTTACTTCTACATGGCCATGGAGGATGTTCATCTGACTGGCTCGTTAATCTGAAAAATCAGAGTTTAGGTTAGAAATGTGAATAAAAACTGCAATCGTTACCATAATATTTTTTTGTAACGTCGTTTGCAAAATGTTAAAGGCTATATACTGTCGGATGCTGGGTACGACGTATGGCTTGGCAACCTCAGGGGAAATAAATACGGCAGACGACACACCAGGCTAAATCCAGATTCAAAGGAATTTTGGTCATTCAGGTATTCTGTTAACTAAATATATTATCGTAAAGACATAGACCCGCCTCTGTGGCACAGTGGGTAGCGTGCTCGGTAATTGCGTCAATGATTTTGGTGCCCTGGTTGTTTAGAATAACTTCAAGGTACTTACGAGTCAACCCTCTTAACTCTCACGCCACCTATGCAATAACTAAAATCAACTTGCTTTCTAGACCTGCTTATCCATTTTGGGGCAGGGTAGAGTTA
>JAAFCE010001963.1:4605385-4657273 GCA_013389805.1 Trigoniulus corallinus | reverse complement strand
ATTATGTACTTAAAACCACTGGTAAGTCACAAGTCATTTTCGTTGGATTTTCCATGGGAGTGACTGTCGGATTTGCAATGCTGGCTGATAAACCTAAATATAACGACAAAGTAAGTGGGATACTCACTTCATTATTCACCTTTACAAATAGTCATAAAGCAAATTAAAGTCTGAATGCACTTAGGCCGAACTTTACCTTCATTTCCTGAATATAACCTGAAAGCAAGATCGATTAAAAATGGTAGTATTCTAAGGCACAGCGCCAACCACCATCTCCCGGGCATCACCCTGGAAACGTTTGTCTCAGTACTTCACGCTAGGCTCTCTTGCATGCAACCACTGAGCCTGCAATCAGCCGGCTCATGCACCAGGTGAATGCTGCACACAGGCAGACAAACCTAGACGGCTGCCTGTGGAGGCAAATTTCAATGGGGCGGTCAATTTCAGAGCTACTTCCCTGCCATGCAGTCCAGAGCCGTCATAGTCCTGGTGTTCCCAAACTTCTTTGATTGGTGGGGCCATTTCTAAATGTTGACGTTCTTGAGGCGCCGTGTTGCAGAGCCACAGCAATGCATCAGGAGCGCTCGGACAATTTCGAACAGCATTAAATTTAATATGGGGGGTGGGGGTGGCGATGGACCCACTTGCCTAGGGCGCCTGAAACTCACGAGCCGGGCCTGATGCTACATCAATCCCACTCGCTGGGAACGCTCTGAAAAGAAAAAACAAAGGCAAACAAGTGTCAATTAACAAATTTTCCTAGATTGATTGATTGTCAAACTTATCAGAGCGTAGATCCCCCACTTCGCTAGGGATTATGAGGTCTCAGGTTTTTTCAGTTTCTGGGACTCGAGACACAAATTTTGAATAAGTCCCGGAAATTCTCGGGACTCGAAACTTTGATAAATTTTCGTTTCAATCATAGAAAAAAATATGTAAAAAATCAAATTATATTATTTATGCTAAATGTCAGAGCCTTGGCGTAGTGGTTAGCACGCTCGGCAACTGCGTCAGTAGTTCTAGGTTCAATACTGGACCGAGGTGGATTTGCTTCATTTGGGAGATAGAGAGAGAGGCCGCGAGTGTGCCTTCTTTCGGATGAGAAGTAAAACCGAGGTCCCGTATTGGTGTACGATGTCACTTGCACGTAAAAGAACCCTCTCTACTACGCAACGGGTAGATGAGGCAAAATTTCCAGGTGTAGGAGCTCGCGCCCCTGGCGTCGGTAGCATTCCCCAACAAACACTAGACCGACGATAAATAAGCGTAGGGGTGCAGCTTTGGCCGGCAACCGGCTGCAGAAAAACTATGACCAATATATCGCGCCCTGTGTCCATTCAGAGGGACAAGAAGGGTACCAGACCCTGCCATAGGCGAGAAAAGGATTAGGAGTTGCTAGTTAGAGCCGTTTCCAAATTCTGATTCATAAATTCATCTTCAGGTGCTATATTATCCTAATCTTTATCTTTTGAACAAAAAAATTGCCTTAGATTCAACAATTGTTTACTCTTGGACCTATTGTATTCCTGAAGCATATCAAAGACCCAGCCATTTTATTTATTGCTAATAATTGGAAGCCTATCATGGTAAGCATAATAGCGACATTTCTACAAGACAATGAACTTAAACTATTCCCAAACGGGACTAAAATTTTGTTCTTTCGGCAGTGGCTTGCAGACTTATTCCACATTTATAAAATAGCAGTAAATAGTTGGTTACGTAAATTCTTGGTGAATTATCTTTGTAATTCACCATTGACAGGTTTCTGCTCTAAAGCTGTATTTCAAGCTTCTGGCGAAGAAGAGAAATATTTGAATGCGGTAAGACTAAGACCCGGTGCACACATCCGATTTTTACTCGTGCGGAGCCGTCGCAATTGTTTTCATTGGTGTTTTGGGGCCCTTCAACTACAAAGTTATTAGAGCCCCGTCCACTGCATAGAGCATCCTAATGCAAAGGCTGCACGGACACTACGCTGTGTGACGATTTTTGGGTATTAGCAGTACCCAGGTTGCGTTAACGTCAGTGACCACATGAGAACTGGCGTGTCCAACGCAATTTGGTGTTCCCTGGCGCCAAATTGCGTTGGACACACGCCGGAGTTCGGTGAAAATGCTCGCAGATCCCTACAGAACCGTAACGGTGCCGCAGACCCACATCCCATCACGTAGTAGGCTACCTCTTGGCCTCTTAGGTTATGCACACATCCATCGATATCTTAAGTGCAGTGGTCCATATCAGGAATCACGTAGTAGGCTACCTCTTGGCCTCTTAAGATATCGATGGATGTGTGCAGAACCTAAGTGCAGTGGTCCATTTCAGGAATTTCACCCGCACCGTTTTTCATTATTTGAATTAAATGCAGCAATGTCACCAAGACTCTCAACAATTACAAATGTTTATGCCCTTTCGAAGCAGAATATCCTGTTGGCATTGTCGGGCCCTACAACGCCACCTTGCCTGTCGCCAGTGGCGTCTCTAGAGTTGGCGTCACCCAGTGCGGTGACGCCATGGTGTCACCTCTCCTCTCCCGAAAAATAGCCGGTTCTTCTGCTTTGGTGTCACCCCATTTGTCATGGCGTCACCCAGTGCGGCCCGAACCCCCTAGTGACGCCAATGCAGGCCGTCGCTCAATGACACAGTGCAGGTGAAATTCCTGAAAAAATCCAGTGCGGTTTCTTTGTAATGCGATGTCGTAGGCAAAAAGTTCACTTCTTCAGTAATTAGCATCCATTTTTTACAGTTGCCAAATGTGTACTGGTGACATTTCACCGCCATGTGTGTTCATTGGATTGCTGCGGCACCGTCACGAATAAAAATAGGATGCGTGCACTGGGTCTTGTTTACTAAAATCTCCAGGCTGCATTTAGTTCAATTTATATTTTAACCCTCATATCCCAACAAAATGTTGTTTTACAGACTCGCATACCCATTTATTTGGCTCAAACACTATCATCATATTCACTAATGACATACGTACATTACATCCAGGTAAGTTTTAAATTAGTCAGTTAAAATATTTCATTTCAGTAATAGTCGCAAGCAGAGGTGTCGCCAGGGTTAGCGTCACCCAGTGGGAAGACTCCATGGTGTCCCCTCCGCCCCCCCCCCCCCCGAAAAAACCATCCTGGTATACCAGATCATACCGTACGTGCTCATAAAACCCATTAAAACGGACTTGAACGGCCACCCTGTCTGGTTTCTTTCTTTTCTTTTGGTGTCACCCCATTTGTCATGGTGCGGTTGGTGTCACCCGGTGAGGCCCGCACCCCCTATTGACGCCAGTGGCCGAAAGGTAGCTAAACATATTGCAAATCATCATCATCATACCCTTATCCCCCCGCGGCAGGGGTCGGTTCTGCGGCTTCTAGCCATCCACTCCCGTCTGTCTCTCACCAGGTCCCCCTACACCCCACACACTGCCATGTCCTTACGGACAACCTGTTCCCACGTCTGCTTCGGTCTCCCCCTGCCCGGGTGCTACCGATCACCTGCATTCCGGGCAAGGACCTAACGAGTTCCTCCTCCCCTCTTCTAATGACGTGTCCATACCACCTCGGCCTATTCGTTCTCATTTTTCTGCGATGTCCACCACCCCCAGGCTCCCTCTAATATACGCATTCCTAATTCTATCAGCTCTCGACACGCCACTCATGCACCGCAGCATTCGCATTTCGGCCACTTGCATTCCATTGACGTGACTCTTATTGCCCAACACTCAGATCTATACAGCATATCTGGCCTAACCACTGCCCTGTAGAAAAATGTATGGCAAATAGTATCTAATAATTTCTAACAGGTAATCAAATCAGGACAGTGGCAGCATTACGACTGGGGCTCATCTAAGAAAAACGAAGCTAAATATGGCACAGTAGGTATAGATGTGTGACTTTATATGCGTGATATTCAAAACTTTAATGGATTCACATTTCAGAAAACTCCTCCTAAATATGATATCTCAAACGTCAAAGTTCCTGTGGCATTATTTCGTGGCTCGGGAGACACTCTGGCTACTCGTGAAGATGTTAATCAACTAGCAAAATCTCTGAAAAATCTTATTGGCACTTATGAGATAAAAGACTGGAATCATCAGTCCTACATTTGGGCCACCAATGCAGGAGAGGCCTTACACAAAATTATTCTGAAGCTGGCAGAAAATTCACAGCAGCCAGGAATATAGTCAGCTAATATCATATATTTTCTTTTCCAAAACACCACCACCATCCAAATGCGATATTTGAAAGGCGTTCAACACACCTAACAGCACAAGCAACTCCTTACCCTTTTGGGGTCCGGTACCCATCTTGTCCCTCTGAATGAATGATATAGGGCCTATTCGATGGTATTTTTCGGCATCCGGAGCTTTCGGCAACCAAAGCTGCAACTTGTATGCTTTTTTATCATCGGTCTACTGTTCCTTGGGGCACTTCACGGACGCCAAGGGACGAGCTCCTACACCTGTGCATTATAGAGAGGGTTTTTTTTATTTAAAAAAGTGCAAATGACTGTGCATTAAGGTGAATAGATTGGTTATATTATTAAAGGTTGTTTGCGACCACTGTCCTACAGCTGTGGTGATTTACACAGGTTTCACATCGCAAATAAAGAATTTTGTGGTTTACCTTTTCATGAGTACATGAATGATGCTTTTAACCGACGATGGCACCAATTATAGGATTTTGAGAGAACAAGGCAAGAACGCAGCACATGAAAAACAAACAAGAAGGCACCTGTAACCATCCCGTTAGCCAGTAGTTGACAACTTCGTGAGAAATAAAACCGACCCACACAGACACCACATCCAAAACCTCACAGATTCCGAAACAATATTTTCATGAAACTGCTGACTATAGGGGTTCCTATCAGAGAAATATCAAAATGAAGATTATCATAGTTTCGTTGATGATTAGTTCCCAAATAATTTCTACATTGGTGAATGGATATACTTCTATCCCATCCAGATCCATTTTGAGCAAATTTAATATACTAAATTTAATTTTTGGTCCACAAGAACCTGAAACGAAGATGAAGACTGTAAGTATTAAACAATTTATAATATTTCAATTTTATAGTCGGAAGCAGGAAAAATGCCCAGAATTCCAAAATCATTATTACACTTTGGTGAATAACTGCACCAAACGATTTGTTTGGTTTGTTGGTGTCTTAGGGCCCTTAACTCTTTCAGGGGCATGGAATCTTCAGTGAAAAATGTTCTAGAGGGGCACAGACATTTTTATTATTAGGGATTTTGCGATTTCTCGTAACGTGGGCATCTCGGAACGAAAGACGAGAAGTAAAAAGCCTTCTCGTCCTTCCCAGTCATCTTCAATTAAATAAGGACGACAAATAATCGCCCTCCTTTCTCACGTTTATTTATGATTTTCGCGTCCTTATTGTATTGAAGACGACTGGGAAGGACGAGAAGACTACTTCTCGTGTTTCGTCCCGAAACTACAACGTTACGAGAAATTGCAAAATCCCTTTTATTATTATTATTTCCACCTCAGATAAACTGTTACTTACATTCGGCATACAATTAAAAAAGACAGCCAAAATTACGAATTGCAGTGATAATCATATCCCAGAATACAACTTGTGGGGTCCCTGTCCCACACTCTCTCCTTCCCAAAAGTCAAATAGGATACCAAATACACCACAAACTGAATGTGCAAAAAGGGGGTGCTGAGGACTTCAATAGGCATCTTACATTTGCTCAGAAGTGTCCATTGGTGATTTATACCATCTTATTTTGCTTTAGTGTAAGTAGTACATTTTGAAGACCACTGTCCTTTGAAATGTAAATATTTTTGGGTACATTTTATGAACCAATGGCCCTGAAAGAGAAACAAAGTCATTAGAGCCCCGTCCACTGCGTAGTCCTATTGCAGAGACTGCACAGACACTACACTAATGCGACGATTTTTGGGCATTAGCAGTACCCAGTTTTCCCAAGCGGTTACCCATGTCAGTACTAGCTGGGGTTGCGTTGCTTAATTTCAGTGATCAGACGAGAACTGGTGTGTCCAACGCAACTCGCCGCTCCCGCACCAACGGAGTTCTACCCACAAATGTAAAGCAATGTATCCTGTTAAAAACAGCTTTGGATGCTTTGCGATCCGTGCCCAAAATAAAACTCAACTAAAATGAGGATGGGACCTTTAAGGGCCTTAGTCATTATTATACAAGTCATTATATACGTAGAAAAATGAAAATGGTCACGATGATTATAAAAATTTCAGCCACAGTTAATACGACACATGGGATACCCATCAGAAATTCATACCTTGACGACAAGCGACGGTTACATTTTAGAGATGCACCGAATTCCCAACAAGTCCACCACCGAAAACAAGAATCCGGCATTACTTCTTCATGGCATTGGAGGATGTTCATCTGACTGGATTATCAATCTGAGAAATCAGAGTTTAGGTTAGAAATATGATAAGGAAAATGTAAACATAAAATTGCATTTCTAGTAATAACGTTTGCGAAATTTTAAAGGCTATATACTGTCGGATGCTGGCTACGACGTATGGCTTGGCAACTTCAGGGGAAATGAATATGCCGCACTACACACCAGGCTAAGTCCAGATTCAAAGGAATTTTGGTCATTCAGGTATTCTGTTAAATAAACATTATCGGAAATAGATAGCCAGTCCACCATGGGTGCCCTGGATTTCGCTTCGTAGGTATTTGAGGCCCCTTCAACGACAAGGTCATTACAGCCCCGTCTACTGTGTAGTTCTGATGCAGACACTGCACAGACATTACACTAATGCGACGATTTTTGGGAATTAGCAGTTTTCCCAAGCGGCCACCCATGTTAGTACTAGCTGGGGTTGCGTTGCTTAATTTCAGTGATCAGACGAGAACTGGTGGGTCCAACCCAATAAGCCGCTCCCAGGGGTCCTGGGAAATGCATGTCCCCCAATGTAAGCGTTGTACAGGCAAATAACAGTTAGATCTTGCCAAGTGCTGACCCTGTCGCTTTGCCTGTTATGTAAAAGGAACCCTGACGCTCAGGAGTCAGTGTTACTGTCAGAAGCTAGCCTGATGGTCAGAAATCACTGTTACTTACAATCAGAAGTCAGTGCTAACTACAGTCATACAAATTTCAGCCCTTTGCCGTCGCGACTGCAAGGTTTGGTGGGCATCAAGAAGTGTAGTCCATATTTCGTCCCTGGTAAAACATTTGCAGATGAAATAGCAATACAGTAAAAGCTTGATAATGTTATCAGCCAGTGATTGTTATCAAAAATTAATGGTCCCACAGCGATCAGAATAAGCGGCGCCAACTCTAAACACCAAAAATTGCTGACCTTGATTCAATAAATACAGTATAATGATAGTTTCCTAATTACATAAAATACCTGAATATTTTGGAACGAAGTATGGGCAGGTATACCAAAACATCAGCAGCTGTGGACTTGGTCAACAATTACTCATCACTTGTGTTGCTTTCAACTTCCTGGTCCATATTGTCATTCTTCTCTTTAATTTTGTCCAGCTGGAATGAAATGGCAGCCTATGATTTACCAGTAATGATCGATTATGTACTGAACGCCACTGGTAAGTCACAACTCATTTTCGTAGGATTTTCTATGGGAGCGTCAGCTGGATTTGCATTGTTGGCGGATAAACCCAAATATAACGACAAAGTAAGTGGGATCATCACTTCATTATTCATCTTTACAAATAGTCATGAAGCAAATTAAAGTCTGACTGAGTTTTATAATTCTAATATTATACACTGCAAGCAGCCTTTTTGGCCAATATGGCAGTGGAGAGACTAACTCTCAATCCTACTAATGATAACATAATACTCCTAAAACCCTAAGCTATAATTCAGGAGCCTCCCCTAATACAATACCAGCTATTGTTGGATTTCCTTGGATGAAGCCCTCCACCCTATCCTCACCAAGGCTATTCCATTGTCGAATGACTTTTGGCAAAAATAACCAGTAGTATGAGTCTGTCTGTGCCCTAACCTCTTTCAATTTATATGGATGATCCTTTCTGCCTTTACACTTAGCTGGGGACACACTTCCAGCCAATGGTCCATTACAACCTAGCAGCAGCAGTCTTATAAAAAGGCTAATGCTGTGAGATATATGCCTCTGGCTTAATACATCCCACCCTAGTTCCTTAATCATGGCAGATACACTCTCTGTGTGAGAAAACCTATTAAGTACTATTCTTGCTGCCCTCCTTTGGATCCTTTCAACCTCCCAAGATAAGTCCTGCCTGAAGGGGAACCAAATTGGACTGCCATACTCCAAAATTGGGCGTACCATAGAAATATATGCTGTTTCCTTTACCTCTGTGGGAATTGGGACTGTCAGAAAGTGTGGTCTCAATAACCTCCAAGTAAAATAGGCAGAGTCCGGAAGATGTCCAACCAAAATCCTTCTGCAAGTATGGCTGCCTAGAGCAGAGGCGTGGCTAAGGTTTTCAGTGCCCAGAGACA
The DNA here is from genome assembly GCA_013389805.1 of Trigoniulus corallinus. NCBI lineage: Eukaryota > Metazoa > Arthropoda > Diplopoda > Spirobolida > Trigoniulidae > Trigoniulus > Trigoniulus corallinus. The sequence goes on along the minus strand of JAAFCE010001963.1, from coordinate 4,648,806 downwards.
AAATTTTCGCGCCCCTTCGTGACAAGGTGTGAAACATAAGGGAGTCAGTCATGTTTTCCCAGAACCCTACCACACAGAAAAGGGATAGAAGAAGGGTTTATTCGGATAGTGCAGGATATAATATATCCTGCACTATCCGAATAAACTGGGGCTATCGAACCATCATATATGATGGTTCGATAGCCCTGGTTAGGAATCCATGGGGAAATACTGGAGGCTTCCCATTGAAGGTTGGAGTAGCCTACGACAAGGTTCAGTACTAAGTCCATATCTCTTCATTTTCGTTATGGACAAACTGCTGACGGGAGTAGGAGAATGGGGGAGCGGCAAATTGCGTTGGACACACCAGTTCTCGTCTGATCACTGAAGTTAAGCAACGCAACCCTAGTTAGTACTGACATGGGTGGCCGCTTGGGAAACCTGGGTACCTCTAGTATCCAAAAATCGCCGCATTAGTGTAGTGTCTGTGCAGTCCCTGCATCAGAACTACATAGTGGACGGGACCTTTTAGTTGAAGGGCTCCAAGACGCCAACAAACAAGGAGAATGGGCCTCTCAGTGCATGCTATTTGCCGATGATGTAGAGAAGCTTAGTGACTCCAAGAGATCAAGCAGAGAAAGGCGTAAACGGTATTAGAAAAACAATAGAAAAGGGATGGCTAAAGACAAACATGAAGAAGATAGAGTATTTAGCTTTCAGTTGGGAAGGACGGGAAAATAATGGTGACGTACTCTGGGGGCGAGCTGCTGACAATGGTGCAGGAGGTACTTTAGGTCAGTGACCCATAGCAATAAGGAAATGGATTCGGATGTTATCCATAGAATCAATGGAGGATGATTGAAGTGGAGACTGGCAAGCAGAGCCCTGGATGATAGGAAGGTCTCAATAAAATTGAAAAGGAAGTTTTGTAGGGCAGTGGTTAGTCATTGCACAATGAAATGTTGACTTTCTAAGCTCCATATGATAATTTGTTTAAGTCCTGGTACATAAACTCATCGTTATTTGCTACTATCATAAATTTCATTTTATCTTTTATATTAAAACGACATCAGATTCAACAATTTTTTGCTCCTGCGCCTATTGTATTCATGAATCACATAAAAGACCCACTACTTGTATTTGCTGCTAATAATCTTAAGCCCATAAAGGTAAGCATAAAAATGTCATTTTTGAAACTGTCATTCTGAAACGTGACTAAAATTTTCTTCTTTCGGCAGTGGCTTGCAGACTTATTTCACATTTATAAAATATCAGTAAATAGTCGGGTACGTGAATTCTTGGTGAAATATTTTTGCAATTCACCACTGCGAGGTTTATGCTCTAAAGCTATATTCCAAGCTTCTGGTGAAGAAGAGAAACATTTTAATGCGGTAAGACTTCTTTATTACAACCCCAAGACTGCATTCAGCCCAATTTATAAGTATTTTAACCCTTAAATGCAATAAAGCAACTCTTATACCCCTTTCCCCAACTATGTCAGGGTCAGGTCCCCATCTTCTACCTCTGAATGCACACAAGGCTAACAGATACGTATATCGGACGGCAACTGCCACCCCAAAGCTGCAACCCCCAAGCTTATTTATCATAGATCTTCTTTTGGGTGGGACACTCCACCGAGCCCCTACACCTAAGAATTTGGCCTCGTCTATCTTTTGCATAGTAGAGACGGTTCTTTGACGTGCAAAAGTATTTTATACCACACGGGGTATACCTCGGTTTTACTCCTCATCAGAAAGGCGGCGCACTCAGGGCCCCCCTCTCTCTCTCGCCTAAAAGAAGCCAACCCACCTTAGTCTAGTATCGAATCTGCACCACCGAGACGTGTCTAATTCTAATTGACTACACTGCAAGCAGCCTTTTCTTTGGCCAATATGGCAGTGGAGAGACTAACTCTCAATCCTAGTTATGATACCATAATACTCCTAAAACCCCTGGGAGCGGCGAGTTGCGTTGGACACACCAGTTCTCGTCTGATCACTGAAGTTAAGCAACGCAAGCCCAGTTAGTACTGACATGGGTGGTCGCTCGGGAAAGCTGGGTACTGCTAATACCCAATAATCGTCGCATTAGTGTAGTGTCTGTGCAGTCTATGCACTAGAACTATGCAGTGGACGGGTCTCTAATGACCTTGTAGTTGACGGGACCTTAAACACCAACAAACAACAACAACAATCCTAAAACCCTAAGCTATAATTCAGGCGCTTCCCCCTCACAATACTAGCAATGGTGGGCTTTCCTTTGATGAAGCCCGCCACTTTATCCTCTCCAAGGCCATTCCATCGTCGAATGACCCTTGGTAAAAATGACCAGTAGTACGAGTGTGTGCCCTAATCTCTTTCAATTTATATGGATGATCCTTTCTCCCCTTATACTCAGCTAGGATGTCACTTTAACCCTTAATTAAATGCTAACAAAATATTGTTTTACAGACCCGTGTACCTATTTATTTGTCTCAAAGCCCATCGTCATATTCACTTAATACAATCGAACATTACGGCCAGGTAAGTTGGTTGTTAAATTAGTCAGGGAAAATATTTCATTTCAGCAATAATGAGTTATAAGCTAGCTAAATGTATGGTAAACAGCCATAATCTCTTGCAGCTAATAAAATCAAAACAGTGGCAGCATTACGACTGGGGCTCATCTAAGAAAAACGAAGCTAAATATGGCACAGTAGGTATAGATGTGTGACTTTATATGCGTGATATTCAAAAATTTAATGGTTTCAAATTCCAGAAAACTCCTCCTAAATATGATATCTCAAACGTCAAAGTTCCCGTGGCATTATTTCGTGGTTCGGGAGACGCTTTGGCTACTCGTGAAGATGTCAAGCAACTAGGAATATCTCTGAAAAATCTTACTGGCAGTTATGAGATAAAAGACTGGAATCATCAATCCTACATTTGGGCCACGAATGCAGGAGAAGCCTTACACAAAATAATTCTGAAGCTGGCTGAAAATTCACAGCAGCCAGAAATATAGTCAGCTAATATCATTTTCGTCTCCAAAACACCACCACTATCTAAATACTATAGGTTAGTTTAATATACTATACTGTAATATAATTAATATTGTATTCAAAGGCACCAAAGATGAAGGAATGCACCCAGGGCTGGAGCTAAAACACACAGGGCTGCAGGCAAGAATGAGATGCAGGGACGCAGCAGCCAGGAATACCATTTTCCTCTTCAAAACACTACCACTATTTTAAATAATATACTTAGATAAATGAATGAACGTATCCAGGGACCGGCGGTGAGAATCTGTTTCGGGGCCCGATACAAGAATCAGGTACGGGACCCGCTACAAAAATTGTGAAAATCAGTACTTTATGAGAGATAATCAGTACTTTCGCTTGGGACTCCTGAAAGCGTTCGACCCAAGGCTGGTGCCTCTTTCGTCGCCTTGCCCTAACGCCAGGCCTGAAAGCACCTCTATCCTTCCAAAAGATACATTCTGTCGACGGCAGGGTTGCCGATGCTGATGTTTACCTAGTTTCTGATTCCTGAAATATTCGCCATGGAATTGCATTACATTTCAAGACGCCTTACGTTGCAAGACGAAGGTTTGATTATTGTCCAATTCTTGTCGATACTTGTAATTGAAAATTCCAGGGATATTAAGGTCGGAAATCCAAGGCCTGTATTCTAACGTTAGCACTAAGGCAGTATCTCTTATGCCGGAACTCTAAGGACGGCACGCCAAAACCGTCAGTCGATGACCGGATCTCTAAAGTCGGCACGCTATGGACGACAGTTTTCCGGGCTCTAAAGTCATCTTTGAACGAGGCCTCGCAAGTGAACTTTGCACCAGGCCTAGCAAGTCAATTTTGCACCAGGGCACGTTTTCGTTCGGGCCGGCCCTGCTACTAAAATAGTAAAAACAAACATGGATTTAATTAAAACATCAAAAGTAAAGATTTTCATATGTATTGAGAAGTTCTAGAAAAATATACAGTATTTGGCACTTTAGCAATTAAAGACTGAATTTGCGCCCTGACATGTGTACAGCTAGTACCCAAAAATCGTCATAACAGCATAGTGTTTGTGCAGATCCTGCATTTGAACTGTGCAGTGGTCGGGGCTTTGAAGGGCACTAAAACACCAACAAAACAAGGGGGCGGAGAGTTGCGTTGGACACACTAGTTCTCGTCTGATCACTGAAGTTAAGCAACGCAAGCCCAGTTAGTACTGACAAGGGTGGTCACTCGGGAAAGCTGGGTACTGCTAATACCCAATAATCGTCGCATTAGTGTAGTGTCTGTGCAGTCTATGCATTAGAGCTATGCAGTGGACGGGTCTCTAATGACCTTGTAGTTGACGGGACCTTAAACAACAACAACAACAACCAACAAAACAAAACGTAAACAAGCATAGAAGCAGGTTAAAGGGCGGGACACGAGTGTTCTGGACTCTTCCGTAGGCATCAGAGTACGATGACGGCTAAACGTATCTACATTTTCAAAGGGTTCTGTTAACGTCTCCATACAGGATCATGGCTTAACTTCCCAAGAAGCACTTGCGATTTCCCTCCCTATCACCTGAGAGGAATCAGCTTTGACCACAAGCTCAAACGTCCAGTATGCCACAGATGCGAGGCACCAGAGGTTTTAACGTCTTTTTTAGCTAACAAGGCACAAGACTTAACGACCCGCCCCTTGCAAAACATGAAATGTGCAATGGGGCAGAGGACATGTCGTATTTAATTACCACAGATGATATGTGATCTATTTGCAATCCTAAGTTGCGTAAATGGAAAGTTCACTAACTTACACACTTATGCCTTCAAGTAAACTCACCCAGAGAAGTGATAGCAGACATCTTGCCATAATTGAGCACATTTTCAGGAGAATTTCAACATGAAGCTGATATTTATCACCTTGTCAATTTGTTTCATTATCTCAACTACATATTCATCCGTAATTAGAGACTTTGGCTTACACAACTTTTTCCCTGAAGTCGGCATTATCAAAAGTCTTTACCAGTTGTTAGAAAATCATGTGGATGAAACTTTACCATTCATGGGCTTGGAGCCCGAAGTTTACATGACTACCGTAAGTAATTTTAACAACGATGGTTAACATGCTTTGAGACCCGCCGCGGTGGCGTAGTGGTTAGCACGCTCGGCAACTGCGTCAGTAGTTCTAGGTTCGCCACTGGACTGAGGTGGGCTGGCTTCTTTCGGGTGAGACAGAAGTCCCAAGTACGCCTTCATTGGGATGAGAAGTAAAAACAGAGGTCCCGTGTGAGTTGCACTTGCCCGTAAAAGAACCCTCTCCACTATGCAACGGGTACACGAGGCAAGATTTCCAGGTATAGGAGCTCGCCCCCTGGCGTTGGTAGCATTCCCCAACGAACACTACACCGACGATAAATAAGCGTAGGGGTGCAGCTTTGACCGTCATCCGGCTGCAGAAAAAAAAACTACGACCAATATATCACCCTATGTCCATTAAGAGGGACAACATGGATACCCGACCCTGCCATAGGCGGGAAAAGAGTTAGGAGTCGAGTTTGGTTAACATTCTTTGAAATATTGCGTCCAGGCAGAAGGAGTGCGCCCTCCGTCGGATGAAACAAAGCCGTGGTCCCGTAGGCGCGTTTTCTCCGCCTATTACAGGGTCGGGTTCATATTTGTCCTATTAGGACACATGGCGACCCTTGGACGGTAATCTTACGCAGACGACTGCTTCTCATTCTCAAACAATTTTTTAACATTTATCGACGGCATATTTTTTTCGTTGGAGCACTTTCTCCGGGGGCAACGCGTTCATTCACCTCGGAATCTTGCAATTTACCCGTTTCATGTGGAAAGGGGCCCTTTTATGCTCAGGTGACGACGTACCATAAATAAGGAGCCATGGCTCTACTTCACATCCCACGGAAGTGGGATCTCTGGTGGGATTCTTCATGTGATCTCTCGAGGTATAGTAGTATATAGTAGGGAATTTGCCCATGAATAGTCTCAAAAACATTTGTCCAGTCCTTATTAAGTGAAAATGAATTTGATTTTTTGAATTAAAGCCGAACGGCTTTTGAACCATTTTATATAAAAAAGTTAAGAAACCTTTTACTGTATATATAGACGTTTTATGGAGTTCGGTAACTTAATCTCATCAAGGATATGGTGCTGATGCGAATAAGTTAATGGCATTTCTAGGATTAATGGTTACTTAAATTAATTTCAAAAATGTTGTCCTTAAACTCAACTCCAAAGGTTACTACAGTCAACACGTTCATGAACATTATATTATAAACAATATCAAAGTTAACTTCTCAATTCCTGAAGCTCTCTCGGAAGGACAGGTCCGAAAAATGTTCAGGAGCAACGTTTAATTACAACGTTTTGTTGCTTTAAAAACAATGCAAACGTACAGTATTATAGTTAACATACCTGTACTAGCAATTTCGTCCTTCGTGATTTCAATAATAATCTCTTTATGCCCTTGAAGCCCGAGTTAATTCAGCATGCAGGACTTCCGGCAGAACTACATTACGTGACGACTGAAGACGGCTACCTTCTAGAACTTCATCGAATTCCTCCTAACAATCAGCAGTCGACAAATCAGTCCACAAAGCTGCCAATATTCTTACTACATGGAATGATTGCTTCCTCCTCCGACTGGGTGCTAAATTTAAGAAACCAAAGTCTAGGTAAATCGTTCTGACTGACGATCAATCAATTAATACACAGTCTCAACCTCTCTATACATTCTCAACCACCAAATCTATTCATTTTCAGCGTTCCTGTTGGCAGATGCCGGATATGACGTGTGGCTAGGAAATTTCAGAGGCAACAGATATGCCCAACAACATACACATTTATCAACAAACAGTTCAGAATTTTGGGCATTTAGGTTACATTTTTGAATTTATCACAACTTTTAGGCTAAGCTCACACGAACCACTTCACAGCCACTGCAATGTGGTCAAATTGGAGATGGGCTAAAATCTCTACGAGAATGGATGGAAGCGCTCATGCGGACCACTAGCTGTTGTCAATTTTGGCTGTTTGTTTGTTTGTTTGTTGGTGTTTTAGGGCCCTTCAACTACAAGGTCATTAGAGCCCCGTCCACAGTGTACTGTAGTTCTGATACAGAGACTGCACAGACACTACACTAATGCGACGATTTTTGGATACTAGTGGTACCCCGTTTTCCCAAGCGGCCACCCATGTCAGTACTAGCTGGGGTTGCGTTGCTTAACTTCAGTGATCAGAGGAGAACTGGTGTGTCCAAAGCAATTCTCCGCTCACAGTTTTGGCAGCTGCAACTTCTTGTCCACAATACCGTCCACCAAATTGTCGCTCCTTAGTGGTGGCTACTCACACAGAGCGACATGCCAACCACTTTTTGTCAACCAATGCTTTTGTGTCGGACAGAACTTTAGGGTGAACCCAAAAAATTCTACAATGCAGTCGCACTTTTCTGCACAACAAAAGCCACAATAGTGCTCAGTGGATTAACACCAGTTGTGGCGCCCGAGGCACGAGGCATTCGAAGCGCCGTCCCCATTCCCTGTTGCTTGTCCTCAGCAAACATGGTACATGTAGGCACTTTGTCATAAAGTCGTCGTACAGACATTGTGTAGCGTTGGTCGATTTCCAGAAGGTGGACAAGACGCCTCTCCCCAAGCAAGCGCTTTGTTCAGCACCCGGGGCAATTTGACTCTCCCCTACAAGTTACGCCATTGATAGTGCTTCCTCCTCTTATACCGCATTTACACATTCGCGAATACGACGAGGCGAGTGGCGAGGCGAGCATGTTCGACGAATGTGTGAACACTACATTCGTCATTCACCTCGTGGTTCGCCTCGCCATTCGTGGCGCTCGTGTTGGAAGCGGTTTTTTTCACACGAGTCAAAGGGCGCGAGTGACCTGAGGCGATTTGAGAATGACTCGTATTGTCTCGACAGCTAGTCAAAGGGCGCTAGCGACGAGGTGATTGGAGAATGACCATCTGACGAGATATTCGGCGAATGTGTGAACAGTCATTCCTTATCCAAAGAATGAATGCGAACATTTCGACGAAAGTCTCGCCTCGTCATTCGACTCGTCTTATTCGCGAATGTGTAAATGCGGTATAACACACTAATGGGTTGGGGAGTAAGCCAAGCAGCCATAACAGGACAAACCCTTAGGAGGCTGCTCGCGGGAGAGGAGAAGATAGGTTCAAAGGATGTAGGCGAGGGGAAATTTGTAGCACCCAACGATCCCTACCAACCACCCATGTTGGTACTAACGTGGGTTTGCATTGCTTAACTTCAGTGATTTCACAAGAACTGGTGTGTCCAACGCAACTTGGCCGCCTCAAAATTAATTTTCTACGTGACTGCATGGTGTTATTCAAGTGATGTGATTGCAATGTGGCTGGTTTGGCTTCAATGAAGCCACCACAGGACTGGTTTTCACTGCAAGAAAACCACTACAAGATTACAAAACAACCGCAAACTTGTGGTTCATGTGAACTTAGCGTTAATTAATGGTTGCTATAATTCTTGCCATCAAAAATGAAACATGGGAGGTAGAAGGTAAGAAAGTCCACTACCAAAACTAGGGAATTTGAAAAAGTGCAAATGACAAGACTGCAGTTAATAATTACAAGTAAGGCTTCAATGTTTTCCCTAATTTTTTTTCTGGACCTTCTGGACTCTCATTTCCTCCCACCAATGTGTCAACTTTCATGATAAAAACTATCCCACCGCCTCATTATATTAATTCACAAATTTTTCTAATATACTTATGCAGTTATGATGAAATGGCAACATATGACTTACCAGCCATGATTGATTATGTGCTTAATACAACCGGACATTCCAGACTTCATTTATTACCCAACTCCATGGGAACCACTGTGTCATTTGCAATGCTGTCAACAAAAACAGAATACAACGATAAAGTGAGATATAAATAGGCATTAACACTTAACAAAAATCTTATAACCTGGTGACGACATCAACATTTAATATAAAGTTGCTTATCAGATAGAAACCGTATTTGCCCTTTGTCCTGCCGTAAGCATGAAACATTTTAAGAACAAATTAATCAAAGTTCTAGCTGATCATATGGAAGAACTTCAGGTAACTAGGAGAAAAATATAATCTTGAATTAATAACGAAAACGAATTGACTAATAACTTCAAGTTCTAATCCAAATATCTTACTTTCACAGTTGATGGTAGAAATCATGGATGCGCGAGAAGTTCTACCCCAAAGTAACACACACAAATTCCTAGGACAGCATTACTGTCGACCTCCACATCATCAAATTTGTTCGGATATTCATCTTTTGATTGCAGGAGGAAGTGATATGAATATCAATATGGTAAGTAACCCGTGTTTAAGGACTAACTACAGTATTTGAGTGAAAAACAACTCCTAAGGCACTGACGAAAATTTGCCATATTACAGACACGCTACCCGATTTACATTTCTCACATATTTGATGGAACATCCGTTCAAACTGGTCTCCATTACCTACAGGTTTTCTTGGACCGTCTTAAATATATTCTACTCCTAGACTTAGATATTTTAAAGATTGCAATTACTAGTCAATTGACTTATACAATGAATATTTTCTATTTAGTTTATTTCAACAAAACGATTTCAGAAATACGACTGGGGATATTGGACAAATATTATTAAATACGGTTCGGTAAGTAAGCGGTTTTCATTAAACAAAAAAAAAAAACAGGCCCTTGCTTAAACTACAAATGAAATTTTCGTACCTCTTAAAATTTTAGATAAGACCTCCACTTTATGATATTAATAAAGTAACAGCACCTGTGGCCATATTTTATGCATCTGCGGACCTTCTGGCTAGTGTAGAAGACGTACAGACAACAGCAAAACACTTAAAAAACCTAATAGGAATGTATGAAGTAGGACGTGATTGGAATCACAGTGATGCGATCTTGGCAACAGATGCTGGAAAAATAATAATCAATCAAATGAATGCAATATTTAATAAAGAAAATACCAATAATACCATTGAAACAAAAATAAAACCATGAAACTAACGCACACTTCTAGAAGAAATCCTACGTGCCGAATTATCTCCGGCTTAATGAGCATAAATAAATAATTACAGTAATTATTTCCCTTTAATTTCTTTAAAAGAAAAAAATATTTAAATAAAAATGTGAGGAATTACGAGATCGTCTGAGGCTAGGCGCACACAATGTAGTCAAGACTGTCTCACAACAGTATGTGCTCCGTGGTTGTCAATGAATGGTTTTCATTGCCCAAACTGAGCACTAACTGTGGGTTGACTATAGTCAAGGTTAGCCTAAGTTAACCCTAACCTCAAACGTTACACCTCCGAGGAGGACAGCAAAGTGACACATATATTTACTGTATGCAAGACTTTTCTTTACGACTTTCTGTGTGAAGGGCTCCATGTGCAGGTAAGTCTATAAAACTTGACTGGATCTATATTTGCCGAACCTATTCTCAAATCAACTAAGGAAACCATTCTAGTAGTAAAAGCTGTCACTAAAACAACATTCTTAGTTGAACTTGCCTAAAAACGAATAGGGTAATAACATTATGCTAATAATATAGAGGTGACATAAAAGTTCTTACATTACCAGTCATATCATACCTTTATCCCACCTGTCCCAGAGTAGCGTATGTAGATCCACTGAACATGCTCTGACTGGGGGCACCCCAGCCAGACGTCTGGAGCCTGCAGGAATATTGGCCTGGTTGTCTGTGGGGGATGTCTGCCTACCCCACTTGTTCCAACATCGCAGGTAAATTAATGCCTTGTTGGGTATAATACTACACTATGTCTAACCTATTACACAATAACAATAAGCAATCCAATGTACACACATGCGAAAGTACATTACATTACCTGTAAAAGGTATTAAAATTGGTAAACTTCACACATCAAAAAAGCAGCTGACTTTTAACGGCTAAGTACACGCTGTGATAAATCACAGAGATCAAGGTTGCTGAAATCAACATTAACTTCACCGACTTGGAAACTCAAGCAGGAATAAGAGTTCTGTAAGATTCCAACTAAAATTCTTTGAATGAAGGAACTTTTATTAGTAAAGTGGAAGTTTTGTCAAAAATACGAATGTTAATGTAGCGTGGCACACCAGTACTGAAAACTTGAAATTAACACTTAACACATTACATCTTTGGGGCGTTTCGCGCTCCTATTTTAAAGGTCGGATTCAGGTTTTCCGACTGCTCAGTAAGGTGTACTAGTAGTGAGGTGTTAATAGGGATCTTGCATTTAGCAGGGATGGACGTAACGAGAGACGAATTTCAGGTCTCAAATTCGTCCTCTTATGTTTCGTCTCTGATTGTGTTTAGCAACATTCAGTTATCCGTTTCTGATAATCGTGTGCCATCTAGTGACTGCCAGACAAAACATATTTTGGCTATATGGTAGAAGCATTAAGTAAAATGGATCAAAATCTCATTAAAATAATGTTCCATATAATTATTTCATTGTATAAAACATTGAATAACGTATATTATATCTGCACTAACAGGTGTTGGGGATCATCACTTTTATTTTTCATTTCGTGTAAAAAAAAATGGATGCCAGATCGCTCGCTTAAGAGTGATTTGTGCATGTGCAAGCACTTGACCAATAGCAGGCAAGCCAACTCGTAGTGAGAAACAAGGACATGCATTTCAGATTTTACCATCCATGGATGGGACGAGACGAGAAGGACGGACGAGAAGGTTACTCCCTTCTCGTCTTTCATCTTGGAAACTCCCACGTTGCGTGTACCTGCAAGATCCATAATAGTCAAATTGTTATACCTCCAGAGTCCCACATACCTATTTACTCACTTTCAATTTAGTTTGTCATTGCCAACGCATTGAACTTTCAAATAATACTACAAATGGGTAATCTTGTCCTTCAAGTGTGCAAATGGTTGCATAGTTTTTAGCAGACGATTCCATGGACAAAATTGTAAGAAATTCACACGCGAATCCAAAAGCGGTCACCATGCAAAATCACAAGCAGGCACATGCCAAATCACAAGCGGGCACAACCAATGAACGACATCGTCAATCAGAATAACTATACGAAAGACATTACGGTATAACTTTATGAAAGAAATCATGCTGTCAATAAAACTCACGATTAGTCACATAGAAACAAATTTCCATGGGTGGCATGGTAATTCTGAAAGAATTTCAAAATATTTTTGAAATGTAGCCATCAATGCAAAGCGACAGTGGAGTAGACAGGATTTTCTGAAGGGAGGGGGATATATATGACTCGGTAGGGTGTATAGCTCTTCGTTATAGTCGAGGCCCAAGGGGGGGACCCCCTAAACCCCCCCCAGGGAAAGCGATCACAGTAAACACAACTACACATCAACTTTCATAAAGTTATAGTTTTTCCGTAATGTCTTTCATAAAGTCAGTAGCGTCACTGGGGGGGGGGGGGGTGCGGGCCGCACCGGGTGACACCACTCGCACCATGAGAAACGGGGTGACACCAAAGCAGAAGAAGCGGCTTTTTTCGGGAGAAGGGGGCGACACCATTGTGTCACCGAACCGGGTGACGCCAAACCTAGTGACCCCACTGCATAAAGTTACAGTATATCGTAATGTCTTTCGTATAGTTATTCCGATCGACGACTTCATTCATTTATTGTGCCCGCTTGTGATTTCGCGTGTGACAGCGGCCCCGCACCATGTATTTCTTGAGAGCGGCAAATTGCGTTGGACACACCAGTTCTTGTTTCATCACTGAAGTTAAGCAACGCAACCCCAGTTAGTACTGACATGGGTGGCCGCTCGGGAAAACTGGGCACCGCTAGTATCCAAAAATCGTCGCATTAGTGTAGTGTCTGTGCAGTTCCTGCATCAGAACTACACAGTGGACGGGGCTCTAATGACCTTTTAGTTGAAGGGCCGTAAAACACCAACAAACAAACAACAACCATGTATTTTTTACAATTTCTTCCATGGAATCGTCTGCTAAGAACTACGCAACCATTTGCACACTTGAAGGACAAGATTACCCTACTAATGTTTGATACAAGCATCTTACAACTTGGTGTTTCAACAAGTGAAGTACAGTGTAGTGCAGTGAATGTTCACAAATTTTCGTAAATGAAATCACAGTACAGAACAATCTACCACTGAAGAACACATAACCTAAAATAAGTTAAAATTTCGTTAATTTTAAAATCATGTAAGTTAATTACTATGAAGAGCACTAATCATATAGAGCTCCCAATGCGGTACACAGTCAATAAACAGTCTACCGCGTATGCCATCAATCACTAATGATCGTATACCGGCTTCTCTGCTCGAAGAAACATGTCCAAAACATAAATTCAACTGCAAGCAGACATTCAGTCGTTGTTACCACCCTCGAACGACTTATCTCCAGAGTTGCGTGCCCTACTTGCCCCACACTACAGAAGGAATCGTTTTCGGCAGGTAAGAGCACAGATGAATTTCACTCCTAACCTTTGGCAATCAAGCGAGTCCCGATTTTCTCTATAAACGGAATTCGGAATTTTGCATTGACAAAGGCTTGTCTGGAGAAAAGCGGGGGCACATTACTATCCATTACCATTGGAGTAGGGAGCGGCTTACTGCGTTGGACACCAGTTCTCGTCGGATCACTGACGTTAAGTAACGCAACCCCAGTTAGTACTGACATGGGTGGCCGCTTGGGAAAACCGGTTACCTCTAGTACCCAAAAATCGTTGCTTTAGCGTCGTGTGTGTGTGCAGTTTCTGCAGTGTCTGTGCAGTTTTTGCAGATCCTTTTGCATAAGGCCCGCGAGTGGGGCCAGGTTGACGCGCTGAACCCGCCTCCCGCCGGCCCTTTTACCGACATTCCATTGACAGGTTACACTCAACTCCTGCTTATTGAACGACAAGAAACATTTCGCGCCAGTTTCAAAACTGCATTGACCCCATGTGGTTCATTTACTCATGGATGACCTTTTTACCTAAAGTTCATTTATGTCATTTCGTAAAGGCGAAGCGGGTTCTACCAATTTAGCTTTTAAGGTCAGTGGCGAAGGTAGAGGCATTTCAAAAAAAACGTGCAAATCATCTTATTACCTGTGAAGCACATGTTTCAGTCAGTTTCAAAACCTACCCCCGTTGGGTAAGAAACGAAACCCGTGAAAAAAAGATGTTTTCTCTTTAACATACTTTCAAGTTAATTCAGAACTGCCAGTTTTGTTTAATGATATGCACGATATTATGTGGCCCGCAAATGCATCTGATGTTTAAAATAGGCAACTAGCAAATACACCTGGAAGGAAAGTAATTAATTTTTTCACATCCAATAAGATGTGAAAAATAGTAACCGCTGGTTAATAGACAACTTCTTACCTCTTTTTGCAATTTTTGTGTCTTACAATAATACTTACAATAATAGTGGCTCTTTGATTCTAACAAATTGAGGTCTTTACCAAATGAGGCCCTACTGAAACATTCACCATCAGTCCAGCCAAGACTTCACAGCATCACGTGGGTCTACAGTAACTGGGATAATCAGTACCGAAGTACCTCAGTGCGTGGAGTCCTTTCAACCAATTATTCCACCAAACCTGAAAGGCTCTAGGCTAACTCATCTTCGGCGTCACAATTTCAAGATTCAGTTAACAATGACATTTGATAGACACCTAGATACCATTAATCAAACATGACACAACTTTCTCTCAGAAAATAAATTACTCAATTAATTTAGCTTATTTACATTTTCAGACGTTATTTGTATAAAAAAACAATTATGAATCCCCATTAAATATTTCACACAGGATTGAAAAAGGGGGCTTACCTACTTGCACACAAACCTTACGATTCACATACTGCAGGCGCTCAATATAAACCTTCGCGGCAATTACATTGACATCATTATAGGTTCTGACGTTGTCGTACACTACCATTAAGGTCATCTACCAAACTATATTCAATAGTACTTACTTTCAAAAGCCTAACATAATTAAGATCGTACAAGAGCACCACGAAGCTTTCCTAAAAGAAGCATAATTTTGTTTTCAACGGCATGGCGAAAATTCAGCTGTTCTCTCCCGCCACCATTCTTCTGCTGAACATTTTTGGAAGAACAAAAGCGACTTTCATAGAAGGACTTGCAAACACTTTACAAGAGTTGATTAACGTTGCAGGAAGTGGCCCTTATGATGGAATACACCCAGAAGCAATGATGAACACGGTAAGTAGATAAGAAACAAATAAAGCTTTGCAATCAATGTACTGAAACAAACTACAACAAGGCCGCCATTTGTTCCTTAAATGAAATACTGTAATGGCATGCCGGGAAGGGTTGTCGCCCAGCACGAGTTTTGCACTAAAGTCTAGATATCACGTGACTCGTAGACGTTCTGTTAATGTGTTCATTTTAGGCCTTAATATTTCACAATCAATTGCATCTCATTATAATAAGGTTACCCTAGAATTAAAAGGAATGCATGTCTCATTTGAATACTCATCAATTTTCTTTTTTCTTCTAGTTAGAAATCGCTAAATATTACGGATATTTTGCCCAAAAGTATGACGTACTAACTCACGATGGCTACATATTAGAAATTCATCGCATTCCTTTTGGAAAATTTAATTCAACACGTCACAGGCCTCCAATTTTACTTCAACATGGTGTTTTAGGATCATCATCTTCTTGGCTTTTAAATAAGGACGAAAGTCTTGGTATGCACTCTTATATCAGTTACAGTACATCAGGGTTTTTTTGCAAACAAATACTGTATTTTCCGGAACGCAATAGTCGCGAGTCAGTTCTCAACAAGGCGTAGTGGCCGTACAATTATTTTCAAATATTTCATACCATAGTCCATTTAATCAAACATGGCGAAGAAAACTCAAAAAATTCATTAGTAAATAATTTTTATTTAAGTCTTCAGATTTCCCGGAACGCCGTTCCGCCTCGTTCCGGCACAAGAAAAACAGCCCTGAGTTAAATACTTATAACTTTGTCTTCGTACTTATGCACGTAGGTTCCTATCCCATCAGAAAAACATCTCTGTGGCAACTAGCCAAATACAGTAGGTTTTGTTTGTTGGTGTTTAAGGTCCCGTCAACTATAAGGTCATTAGAGACCCGTCCACTGCATAGTTCTAATGCATAGACTCAGGGCAGTAACGAGGGCGTGGCGAAGAAGGCGGCCGCCACGGACGCAACTGGGTTTGGGGCGCAAAATGTTTTAAGCTTTTTGTCACTATTGCGTTACGGGCAAGCGAAAGTTAGACAGTTGCCACAGGCGCCTCATACCCCCGTCACGGCACTGCATAGACTGCACAGACACTACACTAATGCTACGATTATTGGGTATTAGCAGTACCCAGCTTTCCCGAGCGACCACCCATGTCAGTACTAATTGAGCTTGCGTTGCTTAACTTGAGTGATCAGACGAGAACTGGTGTGTCCAACGCAACTCGCCGCTCCATACAGTAGGTATCCTACCCTGACATACAGGAAAAAATTAGGAATGATTGATGGCCACATCATCATACCGTTATTCCGCCTGTGGCAGAGCCGGGTCTACGGGTTCCCGCCCTCCACTCTCGCCTACCTAACACACTACCATTCTTTACCGACAACCTGTTCCCAAGTCTGCTTCGGTCTCCCTCTGCCCCGGGTGCTTCCAACCACCTGCATTCTTGAAATGGACCTAACGAGCTCCTCCTGCCCTCTTCTCATTCTGTGTCCATGCCACCTCAACCTACTCTCCCTCATTTCTTCCGCGATGTCCCCCCACCCCAGAGTACCTCTAATATACTACTCATTCCTAATTCTATCAGCTCTCGACACCCCACTCACGTACCGTAGCATTCGCATCTCGATGTACTTCCATTCTATTTACGAGGCTCTTCCTCACAGTCCACCACTGATCCTTATAGCATAGCGAGCCTAACCACTGCCCTGTAAAACTTCCAAATTTATTGGGACCCTCCTATCTCTCCGTTGCTTTGGAACACTGAACCGAAGTACTTTGCCTCTTGCAACTTTGCCACTATATAATCTTGCAACTTTGCCACTATTTCCTCTTGCAACTTTGCCACTATTGCCATTATTTCCCTGTGTCCTTTCCAAATACAAGCTAAATACTCTTTAGTCCACCATTTTCCTACAAGACTGATGACCACAGGTGTTAAAATTCATTTCAGCATTTCTCTTAGCGGACGAAGGTTATGACGTTTGGCTAGGAAACGTCAGAGGAAATACATACTGCAAACGTCACATGCACATGACATCAAAAGATATCAGATTTTGGGAATTCAAGTAGGTTTCTTTCAATTTTATGTGACCATCTTTCATTCCATTGTCGAATATCGTATGGGTCTGTCAATCTAAGTTCATCTTGTCACTTTCACAATAAATACTGTATGCCCGTCCTGAACTTTCTTACCTCTTTCTTTCTACCAACACACAACGGATGACATGACCCATATTCCCATTACGATTTTGAACAGCATGGCCGTTATTAAAAATCTTTAAGGTGCTGTCAAAGTAAATTAGGTTCACCTTGACTCATGCAAACTGCTTGCCTAATTACTAACACAAACCTATAAAAGAATATCTAAACCATGTAAGATGTAATTGAAAATTTAAGAGAAATTTCATAATAATAATAATGAAGAACAAGCATTCGTAATAATGTTTTAACTCTTTACAGTTTGGATGACCACGCTCATGGTGATTTACCGGCAATTATCGACTTCATCCTGAAGGTAACAGCTTGTGATAAGCTGACGTATGTTGGATATTCACTTGGAAGCACCATCGGAACTTTACTTCTGGCTGGTTCACCCCAATACAATAGCAAAGTGAGAAAATTAATTACATGAAACTCTTAACCCTTTCCCCGCCTATGGCTGGGTCGGATCCCTATCTTGTCCCTCTGAATGGACACAACGGCGATCTATTGGACAGTGTTTTTCCACAGTTGGATGCCGACCAAAGCTGTAACCCCTAGTATTATTTGTCGTCCGTCTACCGCGCGTCGGTTGGGGGCATTCTACCGATCTCCTACACCTGGAAAGGGAGCGGCGAGTTGCGTTGGACACACCAGTTCTCGTCTGATCACTGAAGTTAAGCAACGCAAGCCCAGTTAGTACTGACATGGGTGGTCGCTCGGGAAAGCCGGGTACTGCTAATACCCAATAATCGTCGCATTAGTGTAGTGTCTGTGCAGTATATGCATTAGAACTATACAGTGGACGGGTCTCTAATGACCTCGTAGTTGACGGGACGTTAAACTCCAACAAAAAACAACAACAAATACACCTGGAAATTTTGGCGTCATCTACCCATTGCATAGTAGAGAGGGTTCTTTTACGTGCAAATGCCATCGTACATCACACGGGGCCTCGATTTTTACTTCTCATCCCAATGAAGGCGTATTCGGGAGCTTCTCTCTCGCCCGAAAGAAACCAGCCCACCTCGGTCCAGTAGCGAACCTAGGCGGTCAAGCCTAGAGTTGCGGTCCGCACAATCGATACCACGTAGTATACATATGCGGCCTGCCACTCAATGGCGTACCGAGAGTGGGGCAGTAGCCCCCGGGCGCAATTGCAATATATTACCAATGTCGCCTTCGGGGGACCCGAATTGCCTGAATTAGATAACAAAGTGAGGGGAGCGGCGAATTGCGTTGGACACACCAGTTCTCGTCTGATTACTGAAGTTAAGCAGCGCAACCCCAGCTAGTACTGACATGGGTGGCCGCTTGGGAAAACTGGGTACTGCTAATACCCAAGAATCGTTGCATTAGTGTAGTGTCTGTGCAGTCTCTGCGTAAGAACTATGCTGTGGACGGGGCTCTAATGACCTTGTAGTTGAAGGGCCCTAAAACACCAACAAACAACAACAATAACAAAGTGACAATGACGATATCTTAGTTGGAATTATTACAGGAACGATAAATGTAATAAATTACGTATTTGCAGGTTAAACTTGCTGCTTTGCTGGCTCCAGTTGTGTACGGAAGGTTTGTCAAAAATCCTCTTCGGCTGATCGGAGTTCACTTTAAAGAAATTAAAGTAAGAAATTAATTTAATTGTGTTGATTTAATATGAATATGTAATCCTTTGTGACGAATAACTGCCTTTCGCACCCATCCTAGCCGCTCCACCTCCATGACCTCTTCCAATGTGGGAGTTCCCCAACTCCACCTGCAATGGTACAGCGTTGACCACGCCAGTATCACTTGCCTGACAGCCTCCACTTCATCCCCGAGCGGTTTATTGCGTTGGACACACCAGTTCTCGTCTGATCACTGAAGTTAAGCAACGCAACCCCAGCTAGTACTAACGTGGGTGGCCGCGTAGGAAAACTGTGTACCGCTAATACCCCAAAATCGTCGCATTAGTGTAGTGTCTGTGCAGTCTCTTCATCAGAACTACACAGTGGACGGGGGTCTAATGACCTTGTAGTTGAAGGGCTCTAAAACACCAACGAAACAAAAATCCACTTGATCCCCACACAATTCACTCATTTAACGACCAATTTCAGGAATGGTATGGTGCACTAGGAACCAAAGAGATCAGATTCCAATTACCTCTGGTTAAAAAAGGGATTTTATCAGTTTGTACCGATTATCCTGGAGTAATATTATGCGATGCAATGCTATCGATTATTGGCGGTTATGATGAACAACAACTAGATTTGGTAAGGGATTAATTACAGTACCAAATTATGAAATGATAGATTTGCAAATTTTAAAATGTCGTTTAGGAACGGGCTCATGTTTACGTAGCTCACCTCACAGGAGAGTCCACCTTAAATATTGTCGAACACTTCAGTACGGTACGTGTACCATAACTTCAATAAAATAAGATTTAAGTTTTGTTATTGTGTTTCATCCGGGTTTTATTTATTCCTATCAGATGTTTACTATGAATAAAGTTGTTTATTTTGATTATGGACCAAAAGATAATCTTCATAAGTATGGACAGGTACAGTTTCGGACTAATCCTACAGTCAAGTCACCCATTTATATATTTTGGCAACTAGTAATTTTTAATTCATTTTCTGCTTTCAGATTCAGCCACCAAGTTACAATTTATCCAAAATAACCTGCACCACTGCCATTTATTATGGTTACATGGACCTCTACACAGATCAGAAAGATGTTCAGAGACTCGCAAATGAAATTACTGGTTTAAAGAGTCTCGAACTGGTGCCCTATGACTTGTGGAGCCATACGGATTTTGTAATAGCAAGAAATGCCAAAGAATATCTGTACGACCGACTTATTGAATACATGAAAAAGATAAATTAAGATGTCAGTGCCAGTCGAAATTCACCTTTAAAGAGAAATTAATTGTACAGTAATTAACAGGGACTTGTCATTAATAGCAGTGAACAACTACTGTAAGGCTGTGTACACACGGAGCTACTCAAAAGAATTCCTGTCATATGCGTTTATTTTGCAACTTCACTCCATGCCTTTACTGTAGGTGCAAGAGGTAAAGTACTTAGGATCAACGTTCCAAAGCAATGGGGAGATAGACTTGGATGTGACCCGTAGAATCAATGGGGGGGATGGCTTAAATGGAGACAGGCAAGCGGAGTCTTGTGTGATAGAAGGGTCCCAATTAAGCTGAAAGGGAAGTTCTACAGGGCAGTGGTTAGGCCAGCTATGCTATATGGATCTGGATCAGAGTGTTGGGCAGTGAGGAAGAGCCACGTCAATAGAATGCAAGTGGCCAAGATGTAAATGCTGCGGTACATGAGTGGCGTGTCGAGAGCTGAAAAAATGAGGGAGAATAGGCTGAGGTGGTATGGTCACGTCATGTAAAGAGGAGAGGAGCTCGTTAGTTCCTAGCCAGGAATGCAGGTGGTCGGTAGCACCCGGGGCAGGGGGGAGCGGCGAGTTGCGTTGGACACACCAGTTCTCGTCTGATCACTGAAGTTAAGCAACGCAAGCCCAGTTATTACTGACATGGGTGGTCGCTCGGGAAAGCTGGGTACTGCTAATACCCAATAATCGTCGCATTAGTGTAGTGTCTGTGCAGTATATGCATTAGAACTATGCGGTGGACGGGTCTCTAATGACCTTGTAGTTGACGGGACCTTAAACAACAACACAACAACGGGGCAGGGGGAGACAGAAGCAGGCGTGGGAACAGGTTGTCCATAAGGACATGGCAGCGTGTGGGGTGGACGGAGACCTGGTGGGAGACAGACGGGAGTGGAGGACTAGAACCCGCAGACCCGACCCTGCCACACGCGGGATAAGTGCCTCATCCTTCTTGGAGCAGCCTGCAAGCCTGAGTTAGATATAAAATAGGATGCTTTTGCATTTCTCCCACTAATTTTATGTTTGCGTTTTACTCACTCAACCTTGTGAACAAATAGAAAAGGAAAACACAAGAAAAGTTGGATCAGTTTGTCACAAGTAGCCCCGTCTGTAGTGTCCCACTCGATTACAAAGACACTGACTCATTGCAGACTCATTAATGATTGGCGTCAGCAATCAGTATCTTTTGAGTAGCTCCTTGTGTATACAGCCTAAGTCAGCGTTGTCAAACCTGTGACCCACAGTGCAATTTTAAGTGATCCGAACATGAATCATATCTAGTTTATCGTCTCTTAGTGTGTGGAGTAGACGGGGACCTGGTGGGCTAGAACCCACAGACCCGACCTTGCCACAGGCGGCATAAGGATATCATGATGATGTTCTCTATTTGCTAATTTAATAAACTAATTTATTCATTATTAATAATAATTTTTTTATTATTAAAATTAAATACTGCTTGCACCTGACCCGCGGACAACTTTCTGGTTTTTTTTTCGTGTTATTGTGACCCGTCTTCAAAAAAAAAAAAAAAGGTTCCCCACCACTGGCCTAAGTGGTAAAACGTCAACACTGGTGACCTACAAACGTTTTAAGTTTATATTTATCCTAAAGGACGATACGAAACCCACCTTTCATAACTTTGTAATGTTTTAATAAAATACGCATTTGAAATAATGTTTCATACCGTCATTTAAAAATATCATGCAACTGCAGGAGGAAGAGAGGGAGATCGGGACAGATACTGTCAGACCTGATTGTCAAATTATTACGAAAAGACTCACTACTACTTTGGAATTTCATTAAAGTCTGTGCCACTAACTTATCTTTTTAAATGTACTTCTTTTCTACAGTGACATACTGTAGCTCTGGCATTTACCAATCATTTAATCGTGTTTAAGAAATCCTTTCACGTCTAGGCCTGACATCTCATCAGTATTTCGCTGTTTTTGTCACCTGAGGAAGATATGACCCACAATATATAATTACTGTATATTCTTTAGTCTTGGACTTTGATGAGTTGGTGCATTCACTACATTCTCTGGTAAAGTAGTGAAATGGGAATCAGCGTTTATTTATTGGTGGGGGACTTTAATGGTCATGTAGGCAAGGAAAGTCAGAGATATGAATAGGTCAATTCTTGAGGCAGCAAGAGCACATGGCCTTGCATTGCAAATACGTGGTTCAGGAAGAGGGAGGGACAAGCATCTGATCACATTCCACTCACCACCAGGAAGGTAACTACGCGCGGATCCTGGGTGGGGTTTTTGGGGTTGCACCCATTCCAGCCGGGATCCGCCACTGAAGGTAACCGATTTCTTTATAATCACAGGGCAACATAGAGCAGAGGTTCGTGATTGCTGGGTGGGCGCTCTGCAGTAAAAAATTTTCACAATGTGGCCATAGGCCATAGGTCAGAAATCCTAGTGAAAGCGACAGGCAAGGCACATTGGTGGAAAGGAGAGCAGGTTATTAGGTGGCGGAAATTCCCGATCAAAACAGAAGAACTCACACAAAGAAAGTACACAGACAGGTAGATTGGGATTGGGAAGGAACAACTGATGCTATGTGGGACAGGGTCACCAGAAAAATTAGAAAATGTGGGGAAGTCATTTTAGGCCAAACTAGAGTAAGAGGTACATTCCAGGGCAGGCAGTACATTCTAGAGCAATGGGGAGATAGATTCGGGTGTGACCAACAGAATAAATGGGGGAAGGTTGAAGTGGAGTCCTCTGTGATAGGAGGGTCCCGTCCCAATCATGTTGAAAGGGAACTTTTGCAGGGCTGTGGTTAGACCAGCAATGCTATATGGATCAGAGTGTTGGACAGCGAGGAAGAGCCACGTGCAAGTAGCCGAGATGAGAATGCTTCAGTATATGAGTGGGGTGTTGAGAGCTGATAGAAATGAGAAGAGGGAAGGAGGAGATCGTTAGGTCCATTACAGGAATGTAAGTGGTTGGAAGCACCTGGGACAGGGGGAGACCCAAGCACATTAGGGAGCAGGTTGTCCATAAAGATATGGTGGTGTGTGGGGTAGACGGTGACCTGGTGAGAGATAGGAGAGAGTGGTGGGCTAGACCCGACTGCCACATCCGAGATAAGGGTATGATAATGATGATGTGTTCAGACTATTCACTTAGCATAATTAAGCACAGATCAAATGGTAAAGGTCCGTAAACTGTAAAATTTTGCAAACATACGAAACATTAGTGCTTTGAAATTTCAAAACTACATTCAAACATTTCTTTTGCATGTTTGCATTTAAATACTCAACAGTTTCAGTTAAACATCATTTCATGTTCTATGCACGTCACGTACAGAGTATTTATGAATAAATCATATTCCCATAACACGAAATGCAAACAACTAAAGCTGCATACATACTACTCTGACGTGGTGTTAACACGCCACAACACGTGTTGTTAAAAACACTTTAGCCTTATTTTGAATGGTAATGTGCCCATTGCTCTGATAAGGCGTGATAATGTGTGAAGTGCTGTAACACGCATCAGACAAGATCGTCCTAAAAGGATTAAATTAGTGATTTGACTATCATACATACACCAAATACAGGCCAATGCTCCAAATACAGGAAAACCAGGAACAATCTTAAAAAGAGGCGTGGGTTATATGGGTAGGTGTGCCAAATACTCGCCGGTACCAAATAGCAACCATTTTCCAAAACTTGTCGAAAATAAAACTCCTAATATATTTCTGGATGTTTGCTACAAATAGTCAAAAACCATATGAATGTATAAAACGACTCGCAAAACAACTAACTTTCGAAATACTGCTATATTTGACCAACCAAATTTAACAAATGGATTATCTTAAGACAAATTATGACAAAATAATTTTTGTGGTTCCAGTGTTCATATCATTACACCGAAACAGCCGAAACAAAAAGAATGTATAATATGAGTTTAGCGCAAAGTTGGGCAGCCAAAGCATTTTCGTTAAATTTCGCTCTCATCATATTTCTGGATGTGATTTTTGTCCTCTCCCCCCCCCCCCCCCCCCTTGTTAAAAATTGTCGTGATGTAAAAGTGAAATGGTTTTACGGAGGTTCAATCTAAGGTCCTACTTACCTAAGACGGTAAAAGTTGCTCTACGGCAACACCCAAGTTTTTTTTTTTTTTTGCTTGCAGTCCCTCTCACGCATCATGCCTTAGGACATGGCCTAAAAGTTGACGTCAGTGACCAAAGAATTGCTGAAGAATGATGTCAAATATCAGTAAGTAAGAAAAAAAAAGAACTATTAACCCTTTTCCCGCCAATGGTAGGATCAGGTACCGATCTTTGTCCGTATGGATAGACACATGGGCGATCTGGAGGACGAAATTTTTAAGCAGCTGGCTGTCGACCACAGCTGCAAACCCTATGCTTATTTATCGTCGGGGCACTCCACCGACGTCAGCAGGCGAGCTCCCACACATTTTGCCTCGGTGGCGCAATAGGTAACGTGCTCGATTTAATGCGGCAGTGATCCCAGGTTCGATACTGGATCGCAGTGGGTTGACTTTCTCGAGAAAGAGAAGTCCCTACTGCGGCTACCTTTGGTTGAGAAGTAAAACCGAGGGCCCGTGTTATGTAAGAAAAAATTTGAACGTAAAAGAACCCTCTATATTTCGGAACGGGTAGAAGAGGCAACATTTCCAGGTGTAGGTGCTCGTCCCCTTGCATCGGTGGAGCGCCCCGACGAGCAGTAGACAGACGATAAATAAGCGTAGGGATTGAAGCTTTCGTCCGCAGCCGGCTGCGGTAAATCACCGCCGAACATGTTAACCTTGCGCTCATTCTAAGGGACAAGATGGGTACTGGACCCTGCCTTAGGTAGGAAAAGGATTAGTAGTTGCTTTTGCTACCCGTTGCAGAGAAGAGAGTTCTGTTTTTACAAGACTTCCACCTCTCGCCCGAATGCAGACAACCCACCTCGATCCAGTGTAGAATCTGGAACAGCTGATGAGTACGTCACCGCCTACGCCACCGACGCGAGTATGTCAAATGTCAATAGGTACATTGTAAAATTACAAATCCTTTAGGTGCCACACAGTACATTTTATGGGCAACAGCTTAAAAAACACATTATTATTCCACTTCACCAGCAGGCTAATCAATGTGGGACGGTGAAACGAAAATATAACTTCGAGTAACTGTAATAACTAGATCTATGCAACGTCCCGCAGCATTTTTGGTTGTGCCTCTTGTCCCATGCTAAAAATTGTCGTGATGCTATAGTGAAATGGTTTTACAGAGCTTCAATCTAAAGTCCTACTTACCTAAGGCGCCAACAAGTTGCTCTTGGTAACACAATAAGTTTTTTGTTAGCATGTAGTCCCTCTCAGGCATCATGTCGTTGGACATGACCTAAAAATGCATATATAGTATCTAACGGATTCTGAAAGAGTGATTTCAAGTGTCAGTTAGTACAATGTAAAATTGCAAATCTTTTACGTACCAAAACTACACTTATTTAGGTAACGACAAAACATATTATTATTCCACTCCACGGGCAGATTAACCAATGTGGGTCGGTGAAATGAAAATATAACTTGAGAGGGACTTTAACAAATACAGTAGGTCCATTCAACGTTCTGCATCATTCTAAGTGGCTGGCATTTGCGAGCTTGGTTTATACATTTCTAATTTCGTTATATAAAAACCTGTTTCTAAAAGGTGAAATGTGGAGGGTATATAAACACTGAAGCGCAATTAATTCGATTTAATACCAGCATTTTTACAGTGGCACTATGCCGTAAACAATGCAGGTCTTTCTTACATTTGTTCTTCTACTGACTGCCATTGACGTGACAAAATGTGATATCATTGACGGACTTCTAGACATTTTAGATGAGTTGATAGAATTTGCGAAAATTGATAGTCTTGATGGAGTAGAACCAGACGCAATACTACCAACGGTGAGTAAATCCTGACTAAATGTTTCAACCAACACGAAAGGCAAACCTTACCTTTAGTCACAATGGCGGATAGAGAACACTAACTTTTGCACTCAGCCCCAGTACGTATGCTTCTAATTCGAAAATTCTAGACTAGGCATGCACACTCGATTAATTGTTGTTCTGTAAAACCTTGGAGGACTTACAAATCGCTGATTTATAAAGACGAATAGCATTTTGATATTAAATATGTGTAAATTATTGAATCATTCAACCGGCATTACGTGGCAAATGAAGTCTCTAGCACCCCACACAGTACCTGACAAGCCCCATCGAACGCTAAAATAGGGGGTGGTATTCAGTATGAAATTCAAATACTCTACCGAACATTCCTTAAAGTTTACGTGAGTACCAAAAATAATGTGAATATGTAAACCTTTATGACGGATACCTTGCTAGCCCATTCCAGCCGCTCCCCCCCCCCCCCGAGGACCTCTGCCGTTGTGGGGATTCCCCAACCCCTCCTGCAGTGATCCAGCGCTGGACATGCCAGTATCACATGCCTTACATCCTCAATTTGATCCCAACATAATCCACAGCCCTTCTCTCCACTTGTGATCTTTGCCATCCCCTGTTTCGTCTCCAGTGACCCAGCTCTTGCTCGAAACAGAAGTGAGCTCTCCCACGTATTGTCATAGATTACCTCCCTCTCCATCTTAAGCTTGTTCCCATGCACCCTCAGCGTTTTCTTTGCCGCCCTTCCCTCCATACTCTGTCGCCACTGCCCTAATATTAACACCTCATTATTTTCTTTTAGCTGGATGTGATTTCCCTGTTCGGTTACCCAGCAGAAAAGCACGAAGTGATTACAAAAGATGGTTACATTCTTGAACTTCATCGCATCCCGTTTGGTAAACACAACTCATCGAGGCACAGGAGACCACCGCTTTTATGTATGCACGGCTTTGCAGGATCATCTCAACAATGGCTACTAAAGAAAGAAGACAGTGCAGGTAAACTGCCTCAAATTTATTTCATCAACGTTGTCAAATCGTGACTCACCCAATATGAATGTTCAGGTAACGAGTAGGCCCTCTATAGATATCCACTTATTATGACGTAATAAACGACCTTGTCCAGGGCTGAACCTGCGTACTATGAGCTCAAAACAGGTACGGTCTGGCAATTCATTTATTTACTGTAGGTAGGGCAATTTTAATTTACTAGAAGACATTTAAGAGCACGCCAACAAGCCTGCCATTACTATACCTGGAGTTGAACAGTGAACTCGTTAGGTAAATATGTCATTAACTACTCAGTGGAAGAAGCGCGCGCTGGGTCCTCAATACTTTGACCCACCACAAGTGATCACAGAGTAATTTTAGGTAATAAAATCCAGGTGTTCCGACTTGGACAATGCTAGGGAAAAGGGAATCAACACTTTGCATTGTTGAATTTAAGAAGGAGCAGCTTACTCCGTTGGATACGCAACCCCAGCTAGTAGGCCTACTGACATGGGTGGCCGCTTAGGAAAACTGGGTACCGCTAATACTCAAAAATCGTCGCATTAGTGTAGTGTCTGTGCAGTCTCTGTATTAGAACTTCGCAGTGGACGGGACTCTAATTAGGGTGACCAGCCATCCCGATTTAGGCGGGACAGTTCCGATTTCAGACTACATGTCCCGCCGGCAACTGATCTAGGTTGGCAACTGATCATCGTCTGCATCAAATTAAAACATCAGGCATCCTTTTTTGTTGTTGTTTGTTGGTGTTTTAGGGCCCTTCAACTACAAAGGTCATTAGAGCCCCGTCCACAGCATAGTTCTTATGCAGAGACTGCACAGACATTACGCTAATGCGACGATTTTTGGGTATTAGCGGTACCCAGTTTTCCCAAGCGGCCACCCATGTCTGTACTAATTGGGGTTGCGCTGCTTAACTTCAGTGATCAGACGAGAACTGCTGTGTCCAACGCAATTCGCCGCTCATCAGGCATCCTGTGCTGGACACGTCCCGTGACCCGTAGGATCAATGGGGATGGTTGAAGTGGACACAGGGATGCGGAGTCCTGTATGATAGGAGGGCCCCAATCAAGATAAAAAGGGAAGTTCGGTAGGGCAGTGGTTAGGCCAGCTATGCTATATGGATCAGAGTGCTGGGCAGTGAGGAAGAGCCACGTCAACAGAATGCAAGTAGCTAAGATGCGGATGCTGCGGTACATGAGTGGGATGTCGAGAGCTGATAGAATTATGAATGAGTATATTAGAGGTAGTCTGGGAGTGGTGGACATCGGTGAAAAAATGAGTTAAAATAGGTTGAGGTGGTATGGACACGTCATGAGAAGAGGAGAGGAGGAGCTCGTTAGTTCCATTTCAGGAATGCAGGTAGTCGGAAGCACCCGGGGCAGGGGAGACCGAAGCAGACGTGGGAGCAGGTGTGGGGTGGAGGGCCAGAACCCGGCTATAAGGCTATGATGATGCATCCTGTGCTGGATGGACACACATTCAAGATATGTTACAGTAGGTACGGTACACATGTCTCACCACCTACTTGGGGCACTAACCAAAAGCTCCCGTCCCGCTTTGCCCTCTGGAAAATCTGGTCACTTTACTCTAAATGACCTTTTGGTTGAAGGGCCCTAAAATACCAACGAACCAAAAAATTGAAATTAAGAAGAGTTCTCTCAAATCGGTTTCCTAGGTGGGCCCTTTTCGTTCGGGGGTTAACTATTCAGAACAACTTCATCTCAGTAAGATCAGCAACACGACAAGTTAATATTGGTTAATTTCTATTTCAGCATTTTTTTCGGCTGATGTAGGTTACGATGTGTGGCTTGGAAATCTCAGAGGTAACGAACATAGTACTAAGCATCTTCACTTTACATCAAACGATCCAAGATATTGGAATTTCAAGTAAGTTTACTTAATTAACCCTTTATATCTCAATTGTTGTTGTTGTTTGTTGGAGTTTAAGGTCCCGTCAACTACAAGGTCATTAGAGACCCGTCCACTGTATAGTTCTAATGCATATACTGCACAGACACTACACTAATGCGACGATTATTGGGTATTAGCAGTACCCAGCTTTCCCGAGCGACCACCCATGTCAGTACTAACTGGGCTTGCGTTGCTTAACTTCAGTGATCAGACGAGAACTGGTGTGTCCAACGCAACTCGCCGCTCCCTTTATATCTCAAATTCTCTGTCCCATACAGTAACAACCGACTATATAAGTGCATGAAAATTTTCACTTACTTTCCAAAAATTCCTCTTTTCTTAAATAAAATTTGTCATGCACTGGTCCTACGTTCTCGGCATGAGCCTGAATAGCAACCCCTAAACCTTTTTCGCCTTTGGCCGGGTACCCATCTTGTCCCTCTGAATGGACACAACGGCGATATATTAGTCATAGGTTTTCTGCATCCGGTTGCCGGCACCCCTACACTTATTTATCATCGGTCTAATGTCCGTTGGGGAATGCTACCGACGCCAGGGGGCGAGCTCCTACACCTGGAAATTTTGCCTCGTCTACCCATTGCATAGTAGAGGGTTATTTTACGTGTGACATCGTACACCAACACGAGACCTCGGTTTTACTTCTCATCCGAAAGAAGGCACACTCGCGGCCTCTCTCTCGCCCGAAAGAAGTTAACCCACCTCGGTCCAGTATCGAACCTAGAACTACTGACGCAGTTGCCGAGCGTGCTAACCGCTGCATTATAGTTATTGTGCAATAGGTCAGGCACCATGTAATATCATAACCGACAAAGCATTAATTTACCTGCCAAAATTTATATTTTGGTTGCATAATGCTGTTTTGCAACAGTGGGGGTAGGCCGGCATCCCCCACAGACAACCAGCAAATATTCCTGATGGTTCCAGACGCCTGACTGACGTGTTCCCAGACAGAGTATGTTCAACGGACCCGACCCTGCCACAGGCGGGATAAGGGTGTGATGATGATGATGCACTTGTACTAAGTTCCACCTCATCGAAACGCCATTCATCACTGTCTTGAAGGAGAGGTAATTTTGAGTTTCTACTTTTGGTAGCATCACGTTGAAAGGCTCAATCCTGGCCTTGGCCAGAGGCTTCTTTGTCGAGTGAAAAGGAAATAAGTACAAAGCGCACCTGTGTTGGGTCCTGAATATAAAGGAAAAACTATGTAACGTCTCAACACGACACCAATAAACCCTTCCAAGATTTGCGGAGATCATCACTGAAGTTAAGCAACGCACTTCAGGCTAGTACTGGCATGGGTGACCATTGGGAACACTGAGTATTGCAAATGGCCAAATCGTCGCAACAGCATACTTGTCAGTGCAGACTCTGCATTAGAACTACGCAGTGGATGGGGCTCTAATGACCATTGTAGTTTCATCATCATCATCCCCCCTTTTCCCGCCTGAGGCAGGGTCGGGTGTGTGGGTTCTAATCCTCCACTCCCGCCTATCCCCAACCAGGTCCCCCTCCACCCTGCACACCTCCATGTCCCTTTGCACCACCTGCCCCCACGTCCGTTTTGGTCAACCCCCCTACCTCTGGTGCCCTCAACTATCTGCAGTCCCACAATGGACCTAATAAGCTCCTCCTCATCACATGCCCATACCACCTCAGCCGGTTCCCTCTCATCTTTTCTGCAATGTCTCCCACTCCCAAGCAACAACGCCCCCACACATGTAGCGCAGCATTCGCATCTCAGCCACTTGCATTTGCCTTTCATGGTTCTCCCTGACTCCCCAGCACTCTGAGCTCTAATGACCATTGTAGTTTAAGGGTTCTAAAGCACTAACAAAAAGAAATGCGTAATCAACAAATTTCCTAGGTGTAGGACCGGGCCCCATGTCGGTAAATTGTCTTGAATCAAACTCTTAATTCGTTAATTTTTCTTACAGCTTAGATGACCATGCTCATTTAGATCTTTCTGCAACTATCGACTACATTTTGAACGTCACCCAATTCAACAAGTTGTCCTATATTGGAATTTCAGCAGGGGCTACAGTTGCACTTTTACTTTTAGCCGAAAGTCCAGAATATAATGATAAGGTAAACAGATACGATTTATGCAAATGAAACATTCTACCCAATTATTCCTGGTTAATTTCTGGTTACCTCACTTCTGAAGATTACTTTGGCAGTTTTTCTTCAACCAGTAATCTATTTACGTCACATGAACCTTTTGTCCAGAATGCTCTTCAAACACATCGAAGTGTTCAAGGTAAGAAAGAAGTACAGTACCTATTTAATAATGATTGGGAGCGGCTTATGGCCTTGGACACACCAGTTTTCGTCTGATCACTGAAGTTAAGCAACGCAACCCCACACAGGCGGCTCATGGGGCAGGCAAATTTAGGCGGCTAACTAGGGCGGCTAATTTCAAAAGTACTTTCTTGCCCTGCAGTGTACATCAGCCATTTAATATGTTCATAGTCCTGGGGTTCCCAAACTTCTCTCATTGGTGGGGGCCTTTTCTAAATGTTGGCCTTCTCGGGGCGCCTTCTTGCACAGTCATAGCAGTACATTGTTGCACTAAAGAGTTGGGGATTAAGACAGGCAGACATAGTTCATAGTCCTGGGGTTCCCAAACTTCTCTGATTGGTGGGGCCTTTTCTAAATGTTGGCTTTCTCGGGGCGCCTTGTTGCACAGTCATAGCAGTACATTGTTACACTAAAGGGTTGGGGATTAAGACAAGCAGACATAACAGGCTGAACCCTTAGGAGGCTGCTGGCATGAGAGGAGGAAGTAGGTGTAGGATAAGGGAAATTTGCAGCACCCAACGTTTTCTACCAAACACCCATGTTGGTACTAACGCGGGTTTGCGTTGCTTAACTTCAGTAATCTCACGAGAACTTGTGTGCCCAATGCAACTTGGCCGCAATGGGACAAATGCCAAGGGCTTGGCGGACGCTCGGACACTTTAAAACTGCATTAAATTTAGAAGGCGGACGACGATGGACTCACTTGCCTAGATCGCCTGAAACTCACGAGTCGGGCCTGCAACCCCAGTTAGTACTGACATGGGTGGCCCCTTGGGAAAGCGGGGTAGTGCTAATACCCAAAAATCGTCGCATTGATGTAGTGTCTGTGCAGTTAGAACTATACAGTGGACAAGTCTCTAATGACCTTGTAGTTGAAGGGCCCTAAAACACTAACGAACCAAAAGTTAATCACGATTCGTTTTTTGTCTTTACATTTGGCACAGCAAACCGACCAGGAACTGCGTCAGTAGTTCTAGCTTCTTTCGGACGAGAGAGAGAGAGGCCGCGAGTGTGCCTTCTTTCGGATGAGAAGTAAAACCGAGGTCCCATGAGGGTGTACGATGGCACTTGCACGTAAAAGAACCCTCTCTACTATGCAACGGGTAGATGAGGCAAAATTTCCAGGTGCAGGAGCTCGCCCCCTGGCGTCGGTAGCATTCCTCAACGAACACTAGACCGACGATAAATAAGCGTAGGGGTGCAGCTTTGGCCGGCAACCGGTTGCAGAAAAAACTATGACCAATATATCGCCCTTGTGTCCATTCAGAGGGACAAGATGGGTACCCGACCCTGCCATTGGCGGGAAATGGGTTAGGAGTTGCTTTTATTTTGGCAAAGCAATCGATGGACCTCGATGAAAATGCACTGGGATATCAAGCACAATACATCGGTTATGGTAACAATTTCTTCATACATGTCATTCCTATTTTGTTTCAGTTACTCATCGCTGGGTTGGGTAGTAAAAGAATTATGGTAAGCCCACCAGTTGTTAAAAAATTACTGCGCTCAATTTGCACAGATCATCCCGGTGTAATACTTTGTGAGGCTTTTTTTTCACCTTTTGCTGGTTTTAACGAAGAGGAGTTCGATTTGGTAAGAACTTGTAATGCAACAAAAGTCTTGGTAATCTGAAAGCCTATCATGAAATCATTTTGTTAAATTAATTGCTTAGAGTCGTCTTTATGTTTTCTCAACACGAATCGGAACATCTACGTCAGCTGACACGTTCGCAAATTACGCTCAAGTATATTATTACCAAAATATTTATTTCTACCAAATTAAATAATCTATTTATGTTATTTTTCTTTTTCTTTTTGCTAATTCAATTAGTGGTTTAATGAAGACAAGATAGCATACTTTGACTTTGGCACGGAAGCAAATTTACTCAAATATGGACAAGTAAGAAATAACAACACACCATCTCTCGTCAGATTACTGAAGTTAAGCAACGCAACCCCAGCTAGTACTAACATGGGTGACCGCCTGGGAAAACTGGGTACTGCTACTACCCCAAAATCGTCGCATCAGCGCAGTGTCTGTGCAGTCTCTGCATTAGAACTACGCAGTGGACGCAGCTCTAATGACATGACCTTTGTAGTTGAAGGGCCCTAAAACACCAACAAAACAAATAACTGTAGAGGTGTCAAGTTTATGAGCCATACGATGGAACTTCGAGAGCAATATAATGTCCTCTTCGGGGGAAATCACTTCGGGTTCATGCCTAGTAGGTCCACAATGGAATCAATCTTCGTTCTGAGGCAGATGATAGAAAAACATAGGGCAGAAAAGAAAGATCTCCATGCAATCTAGGGAGCGGAGAATTGCGTTGGACACACCAGTTCTCGTCTGATCACTGAAGTTAAGCAACGCAACCCCAGCTAGTACTGACATGGATGGCCCATTGGGAAAACTGGGTACCGCTAGTAGCCAAGAATCGTCGCATTAGTGTAGTGTCTGTGCAGTCTCTGCATCAGAACTACACTGTGGACGGGGCTCTAATGACCTTTGTAGTTGAAGGGCCCTAAAATACCAACAAACAACAAATCCATGGAATCTTCATTGATTTGAAGAAAGCTTATGATAGTGCACTATAACAGGTACTGTATAATGTGTATGATAGTTCCATAACCTCCTGGGGAAATACTGGAGGGAAACTTGGTGACTCCAGAGAAGTAGAAATGGGTCTAATCGATATCTGAGTAGCAATAGAAACGGGGGCGTGAATGTGAACATGTAGAAGACAGAGTATAAAGCTTTTATTTGGGGTCGGACAGGGACAAAGTGAGGACGCTCTCTCTGGAAACGAGGTGATGCTAAAGGCACAGAAGTTCAAGTACTTAGGTTTAGTGTTCCAGAGCAATGAAGAAATACATTCCGATGTGATCCATATGATCACTGTATGGGGGATGAAGTGCACACAGGCAAGTCTAGTCCTGTGTGATCGGAGGGTCACAATAAAGTTAAAGGGGACTTTCTACAGGGCAGTGGTTAGGCCAGCAATGTTGTATGGATCAGAGTGTTGGGCAGTGTGAAAAAGCCATGACAAGAGAATGAGGGTATCTGAAATGTGAAAACTGCGGTACATGGGTGGGGTGTCGGAAAGAGACAGAATGAGGAATGAGTATATTAGGGATAGTTTGGATTTGGCGGGATCGCGAAAAAGAGGAGATAGAACATATCGAGATGGTATGGGCATGTGATGAGAAGAGGGAAGGAGGGTTTGGTTGGGTCCATCACAGGGATGTAGGTTATTAAAAGCACCTGGGGCAGGCTAAGACCTAAACAAACGTGGGAACAGGTTGTACGAAGGGGTATGACATCGGATGGGATGGATGGAAACCTGGTGGATGATAGACAGGAGTGGAGGGCCAGAATTTGCCACAGGCGGGATAAGGGTCTGAAGGTGATGATGATTGACAAGCAAAAGAAATTAGTCCCCTTGTATCAACATAATAAGGAGTGGCAAATTGCGTTGGACACACCAGTTCTCGTCTGATCATTGCAGTTAAGCAGCGCAACCCCAGCTAGTACTGACATGGGTGGCCGCTTGGGAAAACTGGGTACTGCTAATACCCAAAAATCGTCGCATTAGTGTAGTGTCTGTGCAGTCTCTGCATAAGACCTATGCTGTGGACGGGGCTCTAACGACCTTCGTAGCTCAAGGGCCCTAAAACACCAACAATCAACATAACAATAATAGATTTGATATTACATGTCGTCAGATTCTAACAAATGACCTTATTAATTTCAGCCTGAACCTCCAATTTATAATTTTTCAAAAATATCAGCTCCCACGGCTACATATTACGCGGAGGAGGATCTTTTCGTGGATGCGAGAGATGCGCAGAGACTGACAAATGAAATGGCTAATATTTCAGGAGTATTGAGATATGTTGAAACGGTGCCATATTGGACTCATGGTGATTTTGGACTAGCTATAAATGCTAAAGAGTTATTTTATAAAAGACTTCTGAAAACCATTCAAAGTATTACATAAGGAAAGCATAGGTTTTTTTTGAAAATTGTACATTTCCTTCTGCTAATTTGTCAATAAATGTTATTTAATTTTAGTTGGAGTTTCATTTTACCCAATCAACTTTTAAGTCCACTAATGGACATGTGGGAGTCCAGAGAATTTTGTCGCAAAAGAGAGAGAGACAGAAAAATACACAGAGAGAGAGGGTGAGAGAGAGAAAGAGAGGTTAAACTTGGAGATAATGCTCCAAGAAAGGCAAGTGCTCTGCTTGCTCGGGAGCGGCGAGTTGCGTTGGACACACCAGTTCTCGTCTGATCACTGAAGTTAAGCAACGCAAGCCCAGTTAGTACTGACATGGGTTGTCGCTTGGGAAAGCTGGGTACTGCTAATAACCAATAATCGTCGCATTAGAGTAGTGTCTGTGCAGTATATGCATTAGAACTATACAGTGGACGGGTCTCTAAGGACCTCGTAGTTGACGGGACCTTAAACTCCAACAAACAAACAAACAATCTGCTTGCTCCTCTCTGTAGAAGGCAATGGAGTGGCTGTTTCGATTTTTTGATTTACCTTCTTATCAATATATCAAAAGCAAAGCAACTTCTAACCCTCTTCCCGCCTAT
Source organism: Trigoniulus corallinus (assembly GCA_013389805.1). NCBI lineage: Eukaryota > Metazoa > Arthropoda > Diplopoda > Spirobolida > Trigoniulidae > Trigoniulus > Trigoniulus corallinus. The sequence goes on along the minus strand of JAAFCE010001963.1, from coordinate 4,612,772 downwards.
GGCAGGGTCGGGTATCCCTCTTGTCCCTCTAGTAGGACACAAGGGTGAAATATTGGACATTGTTTTTCCGTAGCCGGTTACCGACAAAACCTGGAGCGGCGAATTGTGTTGGGCACACCAGTTCTCGTCTGATCACTGAAGTTCAGCAACACAACCCCAGCTAGTACTGACATGGGTGGCCGCTTGGGAACACTGGGTACTGCTAATACCCAAAAATCGTTGCATTTGTGTAGTGTCTGTGCAGTCTCTGCATAAGAACTACGCTGTGGACGGGGCTCTAATGACCTTGTAGTTGAAGGGCCCTAAAACACCAAAAAAAAAACAACAAGACCAAAGCTGCAACCCCTATGCTTATTTATCGTCGGCCTACTGTTCGTTTCGGGCATTTAACTGAAACCAGGGGGGCGAGCTCCTACACCTGGAGATTTTGCCTCCTCTACCCGTTGCATAGTAGAGAGGGTTCTTTTGCGCGCACCACACAGAACCTCGGATTTATTTCTCATCCGAAAGAAGGCCCATTCAGGGTCCGATAGAAGCCAACCCACCTCGGTCCAGTATCGAACCTAGAGCTACTGACGCAGTTACCGAGGGTGCAACCCACTATGCCACCGAGGCGGGTCCTTCCTATGAATACATCATTATTATTGTTTTCAAATTTTAATGCGATGAATGAATTTCAATAACTAGGAGCAGGGATGGCCAACACGAGGCCCGCGGGGTAAGTCAAATGAACATAAAATTAGGGTACATATCACCAAAACATTGAGATACACATGAGTTTGAAAATTTTCAGAAAACAAGGAAATATATGAGCAGTAGAGAAAGAAATGAAGGAACGAAAAGACAGATTTTGAGAAACAGAGACAAAATGAGGGAATGGTGACCATCAGACACTCACGGACAAAATGTTGGACAGTGGCCTTGTTTATGACTGCCTACATGAATTATAACCCCCATTTTTAGCTTCTTAGAGCGATCATCGCAATACCAACTACTTTGTAATTTCATTAAAGTCTGTGTCACTCACTTGTTATTTTAAATGAACTTCTTTTCTACACTGACATAGGCCTGGCATTTACTACTCATTTAATCGTGTTTAACAAATCCTTTCACGTATAGATCTGACCTCTCATTAATGTTTTGCTGTTTGACACCCGAGGAAGATGTGACCCACAATTACCGTATATCTTACGAAATACATCTATGGTGACTATATTTTTTGGGAGAAAATGAACGGTAAACAGGAAATTCTTCCATAATAAGAAAAGTGGGTTGCATTTGTATATTTCACCAAAACTCGCAAATATTTAGTTTACTACTTCATTTCGAAAATAAAGGACAACATGGGACGAAAAGGAAAGAATGTTAGATAGTGAAATAAAGGACGGTTCACTTAACCCTAGACAACCCAGTAGTGTCTTTCGGACACATTTTGAAATTCAATTCTTTATATCTTCACAACCATTTTTATTATGAGAAATTCACTTTATGTATTTTATCCTTTGTATGCATTCTCCTCAACAACATAATCAAATATTTTTAAAAGAACACTGTTTTTGATTTTTTTTAAAATTTTTGAAAAAATGGCATAACGTTTGTGCAGGTTTTCTTATATGAGGTTAGTGGTCAGCTATCGACACTGGTCAAACATGGAAAACGTTGCAAGCCCAAGTAGAACATTTCCAACAGGAGTTTTGCAGAAGTGAAGCTGAAAAAAAGTGATGTCACATTTGTGCATCTAAAATCTCAAAAGTTTCAAATGTGCTGTAATAAATGTAACCATAATTTATGTGCAGAGCATTCATCCTCATAATACCCATATCCGACATGTGGCAGGGTGGGGTTTGTGGGTTTTAGCCCTCCACTTCTGTCTATCTCCCACCAGGTCCCCCATCCATCCTACACACCACCATATCCTTATCGTCAACCTGCTTCCAAGTCTACTTTGGTCTCCCCCAGCTTTGGGGACTTCTAACCACCAGCATTCCTGAAATGGACCTAGGGATCTCCTACTCTCGTCTTCTCATCCTCTCTCTCCTCCTCTCCTCTGATCCCTTTCTCCTCAGGTCACCCCCAGGCTACCCCTAATATACTCATTCATAATTCTATCAGCTCTTGACAAACAACTCAAATACTGCAGCATTTGCATTTTGGGTACTTGCATTCTATTGAGTGGTGGCTCTTCCTCTGTGCCCAACGCTGATCTATACAGCATAGCTGGCCTATCCACTGCCCTACAGAACTTCCCTTTCAACTTGATTGGAACCCCCCTATCATACAGAACTCTGCTTCCTTGTCTTCCATCCCCATTGATGGGTTACATCTGAATATTTCCCCATTGCTTTGGAACGTTGATCCTAAGTATTTTACCTCTTGCACCATTTTCACCAGTTTGCCCACTGAATGTATGTCACCATTATTTTCCTGTCCTTCCCAACTGAAAGCTAAAAACTCTGTCTTCATGTTTACCTTTAGCCCTCCCGTTTCTATGGCTCCCCTAATATCTTTTAGGCTTTTCTCTACCTGTTCTCTGCAGTCACTATGCCATGCACTGAGGGGTCCATTTCCTACCCCCATCAGTACCTTGTCCATAACAAGAATGAATAGGTATGGACTAAGAGCTGGGCCTTGGTACACCCAAACCTTCACTGCAAAGACCTTAGTTTTACCAAAGCTGTCCTTATCCTGGCTATGGAACCATCATACATGTTCAGAGCCTTCATTTTAAAAAAAATAATTTGCATAAAATGCAATCCAAAGTAATTAGTTATCTGTTTCAAGTTGGAAATGTTAATTCAATAAATTTCATTCAGTAGTTTAGTTATTTCTATGTAAAAGTGATGATTTGTCGATATGTGTCTGCTGGACACTACTGGGTTGTTATGTTAGAAAAGCTTTCTGGGTTGTCTAGGGTTAAATAAAATACGATACGACCCCTCACCCACTGAGTCTTACGTCAGTAGGAAAGGCGTGGCCCTGTGTGGCATGTACGATGTCACCTGTAATGCACGTTTGCGGAAGGGGCAGAGGTACTTCAATGAATCAAAATAGGCCGACGACTAATAAAGATATTGTTGCAGATGAACTCCCTTGGAAACATATCCTACTGAGTCTCAGAAACAGGAACGAAATGCTACTACATACCTGAAAATGAATAAAAATTCCTCTTATCACTCGTTGCTAACCCAAATGGAAAAAAGAGAAACTTGAAAGCGCAGTGGCAGTATTGTCAGCTTTGTAATGCCTGTGGAGAAAGTAAAAAATTTAATATCATGTTGAGCCAGTATCTTGCATAAATGAAATTTTGGTGAATTTTAAAGAAAGGTGCAGCTTCAAAGCATATACAGTAGTGGTATTCCACCAAAGGATGAAAAATATGGCCTAAAACTTACAGCAAATACCAGGCACATTGTCACAATATTGCTAAATATGAACAATCAAACTCAACAAAGAGATTGCTTTCAGGTACGTTACGTGCAAAAAAATCAATTTGGTTCCACCGTTCATGCCATTACTATGAAATAGTCAAGACAATACTGTATTATGAGTTTAGAGAGTTAGGCACCCATACCAATTTTGTGAAATATCGCTTTCATCTGCTGTTTTGGTTGCGAATCTTGTCTCATGCTAAAAATTGTCGTGATGTTAGAATGAAATGATTTTACACAGGTTCAATCTAAAGTCCTACTTACCTAAGGGGCCAAAAAGTTGCTCTCGGTAACATCATAAGTGTTTTGTCGCCTTGTAGTTTCTCTCAGACATCCTGTCGTTGGACATGACCTAAAAAATGGATATTAGTGTGTAAAGGATTCTGGAAGAGTGATTTCAAGTAATTTCAAATCTGTAGGCACCAAAACTACACTCATTTAGGTAACAACAAACCAAACATATTATTATTATTCCACTCCACGGGCAGACTAACCAATGTGGGTCGGTGAAATGAAAATATAACTTGCAGTAACTTTAACAAATACAGTAGATCCATTCAACGTTCTGCATCATTCTAAGTGGCTGGCATTTGCAAACTTGGTTTATACATCCCAATTGCGTTATATAAAAACCTGTTTCTAAAGTGTGATATATGGAGGGTATATAAATACTTAAGTACAATTAATTCAATTTAATACCAACACTTTTGCTGTGACACTATGCCGTAAACAATGCAGGTCTTACTTACATTTGTTCTTCTACTGACTGCCATTGACGTGACAAAATGTGATTTCCTTGACAAACTTCTAGACACTTTAAATCAATTGGTAGAATTAGCGAAAATTGATAGCCTTGATGAAGTACATCCAGACGCTTTATTAACAACGGTGAGTAAATTCTGATTAAAATATATTTCATCCAACAACCACGCGTCAAAGTGTCCCGGCCGTTTTCCATTTTACCCGGTTAGGCTTTTTTGGTTCGTTGGTGTTTTAGGGCAAAATTATTGCCAAAAACAAGTATTGTTATGAATAAACAATATTGTTGTAATGACAGAATTGCATCTTGAATGTGGTGACGTTGAGGACAGGCAGAAGGAAAGCAGAATTGAGATTTTTCTGTGTCTAGAGAAATGAGATTCGTACAATTGGAATATTCGTGTTGTTGTTGTTGTTTGTTGCTGTTTAAGGTCCCGTCAACTACACGGTCATTAGAGACCCGTCCATTGCATAGTTCTAATGCATATGCTGCACAGACACTACACAAATGCGACGATTATTGGGTATTAGCAGTACCCAGCTTTCCCGAGCGAGGAATATTCGTGGCTACACGAAATCATTCACAGAATCGAAATGTCTCTTGTTCGCGGGGAGAAGGGCGGGGGACCGAAAATAGAGATCATTGTAATGGTATATACCAAAGACAATTCATCACCTTCATATTTCACCTCAATCGCTAGGTAATATTAATAACCAGGTAAAATGGAAAGCGTACACCAAAAATGGAAGAACATTGCATCATCTACGACAGTGGTTCTCAATGCGTGTTCTGCAAACAAATTAAATGCAGAAATAAAGGCGTTGGAAAAAAAATCGGTACAATTTAAAATAATTTTTGGATGGGATTGTAATCAGCAAACGACATAGTTGTTCGTTTTATATGAAGTGGTAGTAAGTAGCCTACCACGTGTAGAAAGTGTACAAGTTCCTGTGTACAAGTTCCAATTGTAAATGTTCCGTGCAAGTTAAATGTCACAGTGTAGCGTTCCCTGGCTTCAAAAGGATTGAGAACCACTGATCTACGAAATGGTAAGTTAACATTTGATATAAATTACGCCTTGATTCAAGCTGTATATCTTCTCTGCAGTACATATGTGCTATGCAGAAAAGAGACTAATTCGGGCAACAGAACTCGTATCTAAATGGTGGACGCTTTGAGGTACTCGAACATTGCATCAAAGTGTCTGGCTGGACACTTTGAGGTAGACCCCGGACACATTGAGGTGCCTCAAAGTGTCACCCCGGACACTTTGACGCGTGACAACGGCATGCCTGACTGTTCGACACAATGGCGGCTAGAGAACATCCAATTTTGCACTTAGCCCCAGTACGTTTGCTTCCAATTCGAAAATTCTACTCTAGACATGCACACTCGATTAATTGGTGTTCTATAATACCGCCGAGGACTTATAAATCGCTGATTTACAGTACAATCAGGAATTTGTAAGACGAATAACATTTTCATGTCAAATAGATGTAAATTATTGTATCATTCAACCGGGATTAAGTTGCTAAAGAAGTCTAGCAACCGCATCATAGTACCGTACCAGAAAAGCATCATCAAACGCTAAAATAGGCCTACGTGGTAGTGTTCTATTATGATATTTAAATACTCTACAGATAATCCCTTAATACTTGCCTAAGTACAATAAATAATGTTACTGACATTTTACAATTAAACGCTACATCATTTTCTTTTAGCCGGAAGCGATTTCGCTGTACGGTTATCCAGCCGAAAAGCACGAAGTAATTACAAAGGATGGTTTCATTCTTGAACTTCACCGCATCCCGTTTGGTAAACACAACGCGTCAAGGCACAGAAGGCCACCAATTTTATGTGTACACGGATTTACAGGATCATCTCATCAATGGTTACTGAAGCAAGAAGACGCTCTTGGTAAGCAGGGCCGGTTCTGTAGGTTCTAGTCCTCCACTTCCGCCTTTCTCCATCCAGGTCCCCATCCATCCCACACATTATCATATCCTTATGGACAACTTGCTCCCACGTCCCCTTCGGTCTCCCCCTGTCCCGGATGCTTCCAACTACCTGCATTCCTGGAATGGACCTAACGAGCTCCTCCTCCCTCTTCTCATTACATATCCCCCCCCACGTTATATCTAATATACTCATTCCTAATTTATCAACTCTCGACACCCCACTCATGTCTCGCTGCATTCGCTTTTCGGCAACTTGCATTCTATTGACGTGACTCTTTCTCACTGCCCAACACTAATCAGTGGCATCATTGTGGGGGGGGGGGACACCAAAACCGAAGAAGGAACTGAGCGGCTTTTTATTCGGGAGAGGGGGTGACAACATGGTGTCACCGCACCGGCTGACGCCAACCCTAGCGACGCCTCTGACTAACCCATAAAGCAGAGCTGGTCTAACCACTGCCCTATAAAACTTTCCTTTCAACTTGATTGGGACCCTCCTATCCCACAAGACTCCACGTGCCTGTCTCCACTTCAACCATTCCCTATTAATTCTATGGGTCACATTCTAGTCTATCTCTCCATTGCTTTGGAAGTCTTGTAAACAGTCTTCAATTTATTTCATCAACATTGTCAAATCCTGATTCCTCCTGATAGCAAAAGTCATACATCAGTATCCCATTCTTATGAGTTAATACGCAACCATGTTCAGGGATGAACCTGCGCACCGTGAGCCCAAAGCATGTACAGCCTGCCAATCCATTTATTTAGATAGGGTATTTTTTAATTCACTAGATTACATTTCTATGTTACACTAGCGGGTTGGGGATTAAGCCAAGCAGCCATAACAGGCCGAACCCTTAGGAGGCTGCTCGCGGGAGAGGAGGAAGTAGGTGTGGGGGACGTAGGATAGGGGAAATTTGCAGCACCCAACGTTCTCTACCAACCTTCCATGTCGGTACTAACGTGGGTTGGCGTTGGTTAACTTCGGTGATATCACGAGAACTGGTGTGTCTAACGCAACTCGGGGCCCCTCTGTCTCTCTCACTCTCTCGCTCACTCTCTCTCTCTCACTGTCTCTCCCTCTCTCTCTCTCACTCACTCTCTCCCTCTCACTGTCTCTCTCAATCACTCTCTCACTGTCTCTCTCACTCTCAATCTCACTGTCTCTCCCCCTCTCTCACTCTCGCTCACTCAGTCTCTCACTCTCTCTCTCTCACTGTCTCTCACTCTCTCTCTCTCAC
>JAAFCE010001963.1:4589043-4605375 GCA_013389805.1 Trigoniulus corallinus | reverse complement strand
GTCTCTCACTCTCTCTCTCTCACTGTCTCTCACTCTCTCTCTCTCACTGTCTCTCACTCTCAATCTCACTGTCTCTCCCTCTCTCTCTCACTCTCTTTCACTCTCAATCTCACTGTCTCTTTCACTCTCTCTCTCAATCTCACTGTCTCTCTCACTCTCAATCTTACTGTCTCTTTCACTCTCTCTCTCAATCTCACTGTCTCTCCCTCTCTCTCTCACTCCCTCTCTCACTCTCTTTCACTCTCAATCTCACTGTCTCGTTCACTCTCTCTCTCAATCTCACTGTCTCTCCCTCTCTCACTCACTCTCTTTCACTCTCAATCTCACTGTTTCTCACTCTTTCACTGTCTCTCTCATTCTCAATCTCACTGTTTCTTTCACTCTCTCCCTCTCTCTCTCTCAGTAACATCAGCAACACAACAAATTAATACTGGTTAATTTCTCTTTCAGCACTTTTTATGGCTGATGCAGGTTATGATGTTTGGCTTGGAAATCTCAGAGGTAACGAAGCTAGTACTAAACATCTTCACTTCGCATCAGACGATATTAGATATTGGAGTTTCAGGTGAGCCAAGATTTATGAAGATGATTGCTTATCAATGCAGTACTTTAATGTCTTTAAGCACATATGGAATGAAAATAGTTTTTCAAAAAAAATGTTTTGAATTCACCTGTGCGGGGCCCAAGGCGGTTGCCTCGGTCGCCTTGCCATAAGACCGGTTCGGATCAAATCCCTTTATTATTAACAGGGTTCCTGTCCAATTTCGTCTTACTCTAGTCCCTCGAAATCACCTTTCCCCGATTTCTTTTGCATCCAATTCTTAATTCATTTTCGTTTTGCAGTTTAGATGACCACGCTCATTTAGATCTCCCTGCAACTATCGACTACATTTTGAATATCACACATTTCAACAAGTTAACCTTTGTTGGAGTTTCAGGAGGATCTACAGTTGGAATTTTACTTTTAGCCGGAAGTCCAGAATATAATGATAAGGTAAATAGATATGATTTATGAAACAAAAAATATTCTGCCCAATAATAATATCTCATTACCTCACTTCTGAAGGTGAATTTGGCAGTTTTCCTTCAACCAGTAATCTACATACACTACATGAAACTTTTGGCTAGAACACTCTTCATTCACATCGACGTGTTCAAGGTAAGGAACAAATACCAATTTATTCACAATTTGGCAAAAATTTACTCGGATATCCAGGGCCGGCCCGACGGTTGCAGGGCCCAAGGCAGCAGGCGATGGCGGGGCCCAAGCCCCAAGATTTATGAAGTTGATTGCTTACAATCATCATCATCATACCCATAAACCGCCTACGGCAGGGTCGGGTCTGCGGGTTCTAGCACTCCACTGCCGCCTATATCCCACCAGGTCCCCGTCCACCCCACACACTCCCATATCCTTACGTACAACCTGCTCCCACGCCGCCTTTGGTCTCCCACTGCCCCGGGTGCTTCCGACCATCTGCATTCCTGAAATGGACCTAACGAGCTTCTTCTCGCCTCTTCTCATTAAGGCCCTAAAGCCGGTCCTGCGAATATCATTGGTCATGAGGACAGTTCCTTCCTAATGGTGACTCCAATTTTGTTTCAGTTACTCATGGCTGGGTTAGGTACTAAAAGAATTCCCGCCAACCCATTGGTTGTTAGAAAATTACTGCGATCAATTTGCACAGATTATCCTGGTGTAATACTTTGTGAAGCGGTAATATCACCTTTTGCTGGTTTTAACGAAAAGGATTTGGATTCGGTAAGAACTTTCGGGTCAACGAAATTTTTGATAATCTCAAATCATGAAATATTTTTTGTTAAATGAATTTCTTTAGAGTAGGGCTTATGCTTATGCAACACGGGTCGCAACATCTACATCAGCTGACACTTTAGTACAATACGCTGAAGTAGGTTGCCAAAATATTAATTTCTGTCCAAAAATATTATGTATTTATGTTAGTTTTGTTAATTCAATTAGTGGTTTCATCGTGACAAGATAACATACTTTGACTTTGGCCCGGAAGCAAATTTACTCAAATATGGACAAGTAAGAGTAAATTAAAGTCACTTTGTATCAACGTGATAATAATAGGATTAAATATTACATGTCGTGAGATTTCAACAAATGACCTTATTAATTTCAGCCTCAACCTCCAATTTATAATTTTTCAAAAATATCCGCTCCCACGGCTATATATTATGCGGAAGAGGACCTTTTCGTGGATGAGAGAGATGCACAGAGACTAAAAGATGAAATGACTGATAATTCAGTTTTAAGAATTACTGAAAGGGTGCCATATTGGACTCATGCGGATTTCGGCCTAGGTATAAATGCTAAAGAGTTATTTTATAAAAGACTTCTGAAACTGATCCAAAGTATTACATAAGGAAGGCATAGGTTTTTTTTTGAAAATTGTACATTTCCTTCTGCTAATTTGTCAATAAATGTTATTTAATTTTAGTTGGAGTTTCATTTTACCCAATCAACTTTTAAGTCCACTAATGGACATGTGGGAGTCCAGAGAGTTTTATCGCAAAAGAGAGAGACAGAAAAATACACAGAGAGAGAAAGAGAGGTCAAACTTGGAGATAATGTTCCAAGAAAGGCAAGTGCTCTGCTTGCTCGGGAGCGGCGAGTTGCGTTGGACACACCAGTTCTCGTCTGATCACTGAAGTTAAGCAACGCAAGCCCAGTTAGTACTGACATGGGTGGTCGCTCGGGAAAGCTGGGAACTGCTAATAACCACTAATCGTCGCATTTGTGTAGTGTCTGTGCAGTATATGCATTAGAACTATACAGTGGACGGGTCTCTAAGGACCTCGTAGTTGACGGGACCTTAAACTCCAACAAACAAACAATCTGCTTGCTCCTCTCTGTAGAAGGCAATGGAGTGGCTGAATTTTTGACCTAGAAATTTTGCCTCGTCTACCCGTTGCATAGTAGAGAGGGTTCTTTTTGCGTGCTTCACACAGGACCTCGGTTTTACTTCTCATCCGAAAGAAGACCCATTTAGGATCCTACCCGATAGAGGCCAACTCACCTCGGTCTAGTATCGAACCTAGAGCTACTGACGCAGTTGCCGAGCGTGCTACCCACCACGTCACAGAGGCGGGTCCTTCTTATGAATACATCATTATTATTGTTTTCAATTTTAATGCGATGAATGAATTTCAATAACTAGGAGCAGGGATGGCCAACACGAGGCCCGCGGGGCTAAGTCAAATGAACATAAAATTAGGGTACATATCACCAAAACATTAAGTTACTCATGAGTTTGAAAATTTTCAGAAAACAAAGAAAGAAATGAAGGAACGAAAAGACAGATTTTGAGAAACAAAGAGACAAAATGAGGGAATGGCGACCATCAGACACTCACGGACAAACCCCATTTTTAGCCCCATTATAACCCCATTTTTAGCTTCTTAGAGCGATCATCGTAATACCAACTACTTCGTAATTTCATTAAAGTCTGTGTCACTCACTTGTTATTTTAAATGAACTTCTTTTCTACACTGACATAGGCCTGGCATTTACTACTCATTTAATCGTGTTTAACAAATCCTTTCACGTATAGATCTGACCTCTCATTAATGTTTTGCTGTTTGACACTCGAGGAAGATGTGACCCACAATTACCGTACATCTTACCAAATACATCTATGGTGACTATGTTTTTTGGGAGAAAATGAACGGTAAACAGCAAATTCTTTCATAATAAGAAAAGTGGGTTGCATTTCGAAAATAAAGGACAACATGGGACGAAAAGGAAAGAATGTTAGATAGTGAAATGAAGGACGGTTCACTTAAATAAAGTACGACACGACTCGATGGCGCTAAAGTATCGTGCTGGGCCTCTACGTTTAGAGTGGTAACAGGTTCGATACTGGCAAGAGAGCCCCTCACCCACTTGGTCTTCCGTCGGTAGGAAAGGCGTGGCCCTGTGTGGCATGTACGATGTCACCTGTAATGCACGTTTGCGGAAGGGGCAGAGGTACTTCAAGGAGTCAAAATAGGCCGACGACTAATAAAGAAATTTTTGCAGATGAACTCCCTTGGAAACATATCATACTGAGTCTCAGCAACAGGAACGAAATGCTACTACATACGTGAAAATGAATAAAAATTTCTCTTATCACTCGTTGCTAACCCAAATGGAAAAAAAAAAGGAAACTTGAAAGCGCAGTGGCAGTATTTGTCAGCTTTGTAATGCCTGTGGAGAAAGTAAAAAATGTAGTATCATGTTGAGCCAGTAGCTTGCATAAATGAAATTTTGGTGAATTTTAAAGAAAGGTGCAGCTTCAAAGCATATACAGTTGTGGTATTCCACCAAAGGATGAAAAATATGGCCTAAAACTTACAGCAAATACCAGGCGCAAAAACGAGTTATATTTTATAGTGGATTTATTCATGCCAGTAAAGACAGTGGTAGTTTTTGTCTATCTACTGCGTGAAAGATACAACAATTGGCTCCCTTGAGTTAATCTTGAGAAACACTTTACGAAATCCACAACCGAATTTTCATCAATAAAAAAGGCGATGTAATTTGACATGTTTCATGACACCAGAATGGCGATAATCAAAATGCATACTCCTAAAAGAAATAAACTAGTATTTCATTATCGAACATGCGCCACATACAGGCCAATGCTCCAAATATACGAAAACCAAAAATAATATAAAAACGTGTGCCAATTACACCCCGGTACCTAATAACAACTCTTCTTTCCAAAGTTGTGGAAATTGATAGTTCAAATATCTCTTTGTGATGTTTGCTGCAAATAGTCAACAACAATATGAATGTATAAAACGACTTGCATCACTATTAGTTCGAGGTCATATGGTCAATATATTGGGGAAAACTGGAGTGAAAAATGTGAAAACCTTTATTCATCACATCTTGGAGACGCGAAAGGGTCAACCTCCAAAATGCAGACGAAACACAAGGAATTGTCACAATATTGCTACATATGAACAATCAAACTCAACATTGAGATTGCCTTCAGGTACGTTACGTGCAAAAAATCAATTTGGTTCCACCGTTCATGCCATTACTATCCATCCATACCAATTTTATGAAATATCGCTTTCATCTGTTGTTTTGGTTGAGAATCTTGTCTCATGCTAAAAATTGTCGTGATATTATAATGAAATGATTTTACACAGGTTCAATCTAAAGTCCTATTTACCTAAGGGGCCAAAAAGTTGCTCTCGGTAACATCATAAGTTTTTTGTCGGCTTGTAGTCTCTCTCAGGCATCCTGTCGTTGGACATGACCTAAAAAATGGATATTAGTGTGTAAAGGATACTGGAAGAGTGATTTCAAGTAATTTCAAATCCTTTAGGCACCAAAACTACACTCATTTAGGTAACAACAAACCAAACATATTATTATTATTCCACTCCACGGGCAGACTAACCAATGTGGGTCGGTGAAATGAAAATATAACTTGGAGTAACTTTAACAAATACAGTAGATCCATTCAACGTTCTGCATCATTCTAAGTGGCTGGCATTTGCAAACTTGGTTTATACATCCCAATTGCGTTATATAAAAAACCTGTTTTTAAAGGGTGAAATGTGGAAGGTATATAAATACTAGTGCAATTAATTCAATTTAATACCAACACTTTTGCAGTGGCACTATGCCGTAAACAATGCAGGTCTTTCTTACATTTGTTCTTCTACTGACTGCCATTGACGTGACAAAATGTGATTTCCTTGATAAACTTCTAGACACTTTAAATCAGTTGGTAGAATTAGCAAAAATTGATAGTCGTGATGGAGTACATCCAGACGCTGTACTAACAACGGTGAGTAAATACTGATTAAAATATATTTCAACCAACATGAATGCCGGCATGTCTTACTGTTCGACACAATGGCGGCCAGAGAACGTCCAATTTTGCACTTAGCCCCAGTACGTTTTCTTCGAATTCGAAAATTCTACTCCAGACATGCACACTCGATTAATTGTTGTTCTGTAAGACTGTCGAGGACTTAAAAATCGCTGATTTACAGTACAATCAGGAATTTGTAAGACGAACAACATTTTCATGTCAAATAGATGTAAATTATTGTATCATTGAACCGGGATTAAGTTGCTAAAGAAGTCTCTCGCAATCGCATCATAGTACTGTACCAGAAAAGCATCATCGAACGCTAAAATAGGTATGTCAAACTCGTGGCACCCTGAGGGCCACATTGTAACATGTGCGTGGTCAGGAGGGCCATGCAGTTTTGACCTTTTTTATTTTGGAAGTTTGTTTTTTAAAGTATCAAGACAATTGTTGAAATGGTATTGAATTAACAATAGTTTTAATCAAAATATGGCACATGGCATGGCACCCCATTCAAACTATGGCCAGGGGCAACTGTCACCCTCTCGTTACGCCTCTAAGCAGGGCCGTAACGAGGGCGTGGCGAAGACGGCGGCCGCCAAGGGCGCAACTGGGTTTGGGGTCAAAAATGTTTAAGCTTTTTGTCCTTATTGGATTACGGGCAAGCGAAAGTTTGACACTTGCCACAGGCGCTTCATACCTCCGTTACGGCACTGCCTCTTAGTAGCAAACTGCATATGTATACTACATGATGTCCGTTGTGAGGGCCGCCACTTTGACACCACTGACAATTTTACAATTTAACGCTGCATTATTTTCTTTTAGCCGGAAGCGATTTCGCTGTACGGTTACCCAGTCGAAAAGCACGAAGTAATTACAAATGATGGTTTCATTCTTGAACTTCACCGCATCCCGTTCGGTAAACACAACGCGTCAAGGCACAGAAGGCCACCAATTTTATTTGTACACGGCTATACAGGATCATCTCATCAATGGATGCTGAAGCAAGAGGACTCTCTTTGTAAGCAGGGCCGGTTTTGTGGGTTCTAGCCCTCCACTCCCGCCTTTCTTCAACCAGGCCCTCATCCACCCCACACACTACCACATCCTTACGGACAACTTGCTCCCACGTCCCCTTCGGACTCCCCCTGCCCCGGATGCTTCCAACTACTTGCATTCCTGAAATGGACCTAACGAGTTCCTCCTCCCCCTTCTCATTACATGTCCCCCCCACGTTATCTCTAATACACTGATTCCTAATTTATCAATTCTCGACACCCCGATCATGTACCACAGCATTCGCATCTCGGCTACTTGCATTCTATTGACGTGACTCTTTCTCACTGCCAATACTATAATCAGTGGCGTCACTAGGGGGTGCAGGGCCGGCGTGATGGGTGTGCGAACAGGGCGAAGGCACAGGGCCCCGCGCATTCGGATTAATGAACCTATTGATAGAAGGGCCCCGCAAAATATAGCGCCGGCCCTGGTGGGGGGGGGGGTGACACCAAACCAGAAGATGGAACTGAGCGGCTTTTGACGACAACCCTAGCGACGCCTCTGACTAATCCATAAAGCATAGCTGGTCTAACCACTGCCTTGTAAAACTTCCCTTTCAACTTGATTGGGACCTATTACACAAGACTCCACGTGCCTGTCTCCACTTCAACCATCCCCCATTGATTCTATGGGTCACATCCTAGTCCATCTCCCCATTGCTTTGGAAGTCTTGTAGGGAGCGGCGAGTTGCGTTGGACACACCAGTTCTTATCTGATCACTGAAGTTAAGCAACGCAAGCCCAGTTAGTACTGAGATGGGTGGTCGCTCGGGAAAGCTGGGTACTGCTAATACCCAATAATCGTCGCATTAGTGTAGTGTCTGTGCAGTATATGCATTTGAACTATACAGTGGACGGGTCTCTAATGACCTTGTAGTTGACGGGACCTTAAACTCCAACAAACAAACAATTGGAAGTCTTGTAAACAGTCTTCATTTTTTTTCATCAACATTGTCAAATCCTGACTCCTCCTGATAACAAAGGTCATACATCAATATCCCATTCTTATGAGTTAATACGCAACCATGTTCAGGGATGAACCTGCGCACCGTGAGCCCAAGCATGTACAGTCTGCCAATCCATTTATTTAGATAGGGTATTTTTAATTCACTAATATACATTTCTATGTTACACTAACGGGTTCGGGATTAAGCCAAGCAGCCATAACAGGCCGAACCCTTAGGAGGAAGTAGGTGTAGGGGACGGGACGTAGGATAGGGGAAATTTGCAGCACCCAACGTTCTCTACCAACCTTCCATGTTGGTACTAACGTGGGTTTGCGTTGCTTAACTTCAGTGATCTCACGAGAACTGGTGTGTCCAACGCAACTCGGGGCCCCTCTGTCTCTCTCACTGTCTCTCCCTCTCTCTTTCACTCACTCTCCCTGTCTCTTTCACACTCAATCTCACTGTCTCTCCCTCTCTCTAACTCACTCTCCCTGTCTCTTTCACTCTCAATCTCACTGTCTCTCCCTCTCTCTCTCTCTCTCAATCTCACTGTCTCGTTCACTCTCTCTCAATCTCACTGTCTCTCCCTCTCTCACTCACTCTCTTTCACTCTCAATCTCACTGTCTCTCCCTCTCTCACTGTTTCTTTCACTCTCTCGCTCACTCTCTCTCCCTCTCTCTCTCTCAGTAACATCAGCAACACAACAAATTAATACTGGTTAATTTCTCTTTCAGCACTTTTTATGGCTGATGCAGGTTATGATGTTTGGCTTGGAAATCTCAGAGGTAACGAAGCTAGTACTAAACATCTTCACTTTGCATCAGACGATATTAGATATTGGAGTTTCAGGTGAGTTTATTGAATTAATCCTTCATGTCCCAAATGTTACGTCCTATACAGTAACTTCCGCCCATTTATCACCAGCTTGAAAGGGGGGGGGGGGTGATGTTCATTTTCTACTTTTGGGATCGTCACGATGAAGGTTATAATCCTGGCCATCGCAAGAAGAGTCTTGCGTTTTATAGAGTGAGAGGGAAGTTCAAAGTGCACCTGTGTTGTGTGGGGAGCGGCGAGTTGCGTTGGACACACCAGTTCTCGTCTGATCACTGAAGTTAAGCAACGCAAGCCCAGTTAGTACTGACATGGGTGGTCGCTCGGGAAAGCTGGGTACTGCTAATACCCAATAATCGTCGCATTAGTGTAGTGTCTGTGCAGTCTATACATTAGAACTATGCAGTGGACGAGCCTCTAATGATCTTGTAGTTGACGGGACTGTAACACCAACAAACAACAAAGCCTGTGTTGTGAGCTGAATGAAAAATAAAACTATGTAAGGTCTCAACACCACGCAAAATACCCGTTCAACATGGAGGAAAATATATGGGTAGATCCACAAACTTCCCAGGGTCTGGCCTGTTATAGCTGCTTGGCTAACTCCCCAACCCGTTAGCACAGCATACATACATAGGTATCGAGCGAGCCCCGTTCCGCCTTTAAATTGTCTTCAGATCAAATCCCTTTATTATTAACAGGGTTCCTGTCCAATTTCGTCTTACTCTAGTCCCTCGAAATCACCTTTCCCCGATTTGTTTTGCATCCAATTCTTAATTCATTTTCGTTTTGCAGTTTAGATGACCACGCTCATTTAGATCTCCCTGCAACTATCGACTACATTTTGAATATCACACATTTCAACAAGTTAACCTTTGTTGGAGTTTCAGGAGGATCTACAGTTGGAATTTTACTTTTAGCCGGAAGTCCAGAATATAATGATAAGGTAAATAGATATGATTTATGAAACAAAAAATATTCTGCCCAATAATAATATCTGATTACCTCACTTCTGAAGGTGAATTTGGCAGTTTTCCTTCAACCAGTAATCTACATACACTACATGAAACTTTTGGCTAGAACACTCTTCATTCACATCGACGTGTTCAAGGTAAGAAACAAATACCAATTTATTCACAATTTGGCAAAAATTTACTCGGATATCCAGGGCCGGCCCGAGAGTTGCGGGGCCCAAGGCAAGCAGGTGATAGTGGGACCCCAGACCCAAGATTTATGAAGTTGATTGCTTACGAATGCAGTACTTTAATGTCTTAAAACACACATCATCATCATCATCATCATACCCATATCCCGCCTGTGGCAGGATCAGGTCTGCGGGTTCTAGCCCTCCACTCCCGCCTATCTCCCACCAGGTCCCCGTCCACCCCACACACTACCATATCCTAAGGCAAGGCGCAAAATGGAGACGCAGGGTGTAGCAGACCTGCGAAATTCTGCTAGCAGACAATCACCGCACATTGAAACGCAGTTTTTCACCATACTTGCATCAAATAACAAGAGAACTTCTCTGCTTCGCAGTGCTTTTTGTTATTGTCACGCCAACTTCACGCAGGAAACTGCGGCATTGGCACTGCGCTCCGCAGGGTCACGTGGTGCAGGCACTGAGTCACGTCACCCTGCGACTTAACATGCGCAACTACATACTATCACGTGAGCTACAGAAATGTATAGTGAGTTACCCTGCGTCAACTGCGGAGACTGCGATTGAATTTGCGCTGGTCCTTAGACAAGGCGCAAAATGAGACGAAGGGTGTAGCAGCCCTGCGGAATTCTGCTAGCAGACAATCACCGCACATTGAATCGTAGTTTTTCACCATACTTGCATCAAATAACAAGAGAACTTCTCTGCTTCGTAGCGATTTTTGTTATTGTCACGACAACTTCACGCAGGAAACTGCGGCATTGGCACTGCGCTCCGCAGGGTCACGTGGTGCAGGCACTGAGTCACGTCACCCTGCGACTTAACATGCGCAACTACATACTATCAAGTGAGCCACAGAAATTTATAGTGTCACCCTGCGGAGACTGCGTCTCAATTTGCGCTGGGCCTTACGTACAACCTGCTCCCATGTCTGCTTTGGTCTCCTCTTGCCCCGGGTGCTTCCGACCACCTGCATTCCTGAAATGGACCTAACGAGCTCCTCCTCTCCTCGCCTTGCCCTAAGAACGATCCTGCGGATATCATTGGCTGTGGTGACAATTCTTTACTAATGTTTACTCCAATTTTGTTTCAGTTACTCATGGCTGGGTTGGGTACTAAAAGAATTCCCGGCAACGCATTGTTTGTTAGAAAATTACTGCACTCAATTTGCACAGATTATCCCGGTGTAATACTTTGTGAAGCGACAATAGCACCTTTTGCTGGTTTTAACGAAAAGGAGTTGGATTCGGTAAGATCTTTCGGGTCAACAAAATTTTTTGATAATCTCAAATCACGAAATCTTTTTTTTTTTAAATGAATTTCTTAAGAGTCGACTTTATGCTTATGCAACACGGGTCGCAACATCTACATCAGCTGACACTTTAGTACAATACGCTGAAGTATGTTGCCAAAATATTAATTTCTGTCCAAAATATTATGTATTTATGTTAGTTTTGTTAATTCAATTAGTGGTTTCATCGTGACAAGATAACATACTTTGACTTTGGCCCGGAAGCAAATTATGTCAAATATGGACAAGTAAGAGTAATTTAAAGTCACTTTGTATCAACGTGATAATAATAGGATTAAATATTACATGTCGTGAGATTTTAACAAATGACCTTATTAATTTCAGCCTCAACCTCCAATTTATAATTTTTCAAAAATATCAGCTCCCACGGCTATATATTATGCGGAGGAGGACCTTTTCGTGGATGAGAGAGATGCGCAGAGACTGACAGATGAAATGACTGATAATTCAGTCTTAAGAATTACTGAAAGGGTGCCATATTGGACTCATGTGGATTTCGGCCTAGGTATAAATGCTAAAGAGTTATTTTATAAAAGACTTCTGAAACTGATCCAAAGTATTACATAAAGAAGGCATAGCTTTTTGAAAATTGTATATTCCTTTCTGTTAATCTGTCAATAAATTTTTACTTGAATGATGCGAAATGAATTTATTTATTGATTAATTTGGACACACCAGTTCTCGTCTGATCACTGAAGTTAAACAACGCAAGCCCAGTTAGTACTGACATGAGTAGTCGCTCGGGAAAGCTGGGTACTGCTAATACCCAATAATCGTCACACTAGTGTAGTGTCTGCGCAGTCTATGCATTAGAACTATGCAGTGGATGGGTCTCTAATGACCTTGTAGTTGACGCGACCTTAAACACCAACAAACAACAACAATAACACGTTAGTACCAACATTGGTGGTTGGTAGAGAACGTTGGGTGCTGCAAATTTCCCCCTTCCTACATCCCGTACACCTACTTCCTCCTCCTTCCGTGAGCAGCCTCCTAACGGTTTCGCCTGTTATGGCTGCTTGGCCTATTCCCCAACCCGTAAGTGTAACATAGCATAGAAGGTATAAAGTCAAAGAATTTTAGTTCTAGTTTTAGTTTACTCTCACAACTTTTATGTCGATTGTCAAGAACGAGAGAAAAGCCAGATTTGAGATAAATGGTCCAAGAGGGAAAAGTGTAATCTGCTTGCTCCTTTGGATGATCGGTCCTGAAGATGTAAGCACGCGAAATGATGAGATGTCCGGGTGCATTCCTCTGGACTACAATCCTGGGGGAGCGGTGAATTGCGTTGGACACACCAGTTCTCGTCTGATCACAAATGTTAAGCAGCGCAACCCCAGCTAGTACTGACATAGGTGGCCACTTGGGAAAACTGGGTACTGCTAATACCCTAAAATCGTCTCAATAGTGTAGTGTCTGTGCAGTCTCTGCATAAGAACTTTGCTGTGGGCGGGGCTCTAATGACCTTTGTAGTTGTAGGGCCCTAAAACACCAACAAACAACAGCAATACTGGGACTCACTATGTTGCAATTGACTGAATTACGAATGGGAGATGTCTTACACATTTCACTAATGGTTCACGCCATCAGGAGGCTGATGGTCAGTGCAAGAGAGCGTGTCTTTCTTGCATCTCCCAAGCTGTGTATATCTGCTGGGTCCCTGTCGAATGACTAATAGTAGGTGACTCATGACAAGCGTGCCCGGATAACATTGTCCTGTTATCACTAGGTCAAAACCTTATCCCATACAGAGAGGGGAAGAAATTACCTCTCTCCTTAACCTTGCAGTGAAGGACGGAGTGATGAACAAGGTCCCTACACCCCTTTCTGTGGACGGCAATTTGTGGACATTTAGATTTTTTGTTCTACCATTACCCTTCTTATCAAATATACCATTATGATTTTTTTTTAATTTTAATCTTCTGAATAAATTTCACTAACCTAGAGAATGTGCAAGTTGCCCAACTGCGACGGGGTTTAAATCAAGAAACCAACAGTGTCCACTCCACGCAGAATGACTGAACGATTCCTAGAGTCAAAAGACATGTCGTTAAAAAAAGCATTATACAACAAAGACAGTGTCTGACACGACAACATATTTAGATAAACCAGTTTTTGCTTGCTATCTAATTAAATCCTAATGTCCAGTACGTTTAAGTACAATTGATACTTTAAAGACCCAATCGATTCCACAAAGACAACATTTGGCTGATGAGGATATGTAATCTTGTGAATGGCACTGCAATTACAAAAAAAAACAAATAAAAAAGTCATGTCTGTATAACTCTGGTGGCCATTGATAGATGATGCGCAGATTATTTGTATCTTTATTGTACTGCCATCTGCCTTCTATGGTTCGAAAGCTACCTCTGAAGAAAGTTGTTATCAAAAGGGTTAAAAACTTTGAATGGTGATCATATGTGATAAGAAGGAAGTCAACATTTTTAGGCCACTTTTTATACAGCACTATTAGTATTCTACTTGCACTGGCAGTTGGGGCTGTAAGTACCAATTTTTGTTACTGAATTTTTTTGGGCGTTTAAGTCTTGCAAAGCACGTTTGACACTCTCTTAAGTGATGTACTCAATTTCTTTCAAATGTGAAAGCTATTTTGGAGTTTGAGGTCCTCGGTGGCGCAGTGGGTATTGTGTTCGGTAACTTTCGCAACGGTTAGATAAGGCAAAATTTCCAGGTGTGTGTAGTAGCTCCGTGGAGTGCCCGTGGAGTGTCGGTGGATTGACCGACGATAAATAAGCATAGGGGTTGAGGCTTTGTTAGGCTACCGGCTGCGGAAAAACACTGTCCAATTTATCACCCTTGTGCCCATTCAGAGAAATAAGATGAGTACCCGGCCCTACGATAGGCGGGAAAAAGGTTCGCAGTTGCTTTTAGGCCCCTTCATTAGAAACCTGTTCGCAGTTGCTTTTAGGCCCCTTCATTAGGAACCTATTTTATCTTTCCAGCACTACACACAGTGTATAATGAGCAGCAAGTAATCTGCTATTTTACACCTTATTAAACGTCACTCTGTCAGCTGAGACGATTGTCAATGTCAAGGGCCATACCGTCTATTGAAAGGCATAGTTGGGGGATAGGCATATAACCCCCGGCCGAGATCTAGCATGCAACCGAGAACCTCAAACATGATATGCCCTAGCCGGAACAGGAAACTAAAAGAAAATTGAGATCATATTGATGACGTTGCCATTAAGTGGGTCAATGAAGGTAAAATTTTCATTCCAGCAACGTTGACTGACAGTGCCGGCCTTACGAAGTGGGGGGCTCTGGGCAATTACAATTTGGGAAGCCCAGTGGTCCACCGTCAAGGGTAAGGCATAGCATAGTGTCAACAGTTGAAGTTCTGTCAGTATCTTATTACAAATTATAGTCTGCAGAAGCTAGAATTGCCCCTATTCAGTGGGAAACCCCGGGCGGCTGCCCGTACTGCCCGCCCCCAAGGCGTGCCCTGTTGACTAACTTGGTCAACTCGATATTAAATACAGGACATACATTTTGCTGACTACTTATGAGGTTAGGCCGTTAGTCGTTAATGGGCCTTTGTGTGAATTTTAATTTCTACTAAATGCCCTTTCACACTAACCTTTAATTCCTAATGTTTAATTCACTCAACACGCATATCACGACCAACTGCGTCAACATCAACAACTAGTGGCAAGATAAAAATTTTAGGCCAACTGTGGACAAATGGGAAGGGAAAACCTATTAAATCATTTCTTAAGGCAGAACAAGGTTAGGGTCTCCGGCGACTTCTACTGTATTATTTTTTTTTTTATAAATACTTTGTAACAGATTCATTTTTACCCTCCAACCAACGGCTGACAGTTGACGCTATAAATAAGTAACAACAGTTAAACAATTTGAAAGTATTTCTTTTGTGAAAGTGAAATGTAAATGGGAGAAAAAATGAATTTATTTCTTACAATTGTTCTACTGCTGAACGCCATGGCGGTAGCAGAAGCTGGTTTCTTCGAAGGACTTTTAAATACTGTAAAAGAGCTTATTGAAGTTGCTAAAAGTGACACTTTAGATGGAGTACATCCAGAAGCATTCATGACAACAGTAAGTTCATTTCAATTAAGATTTTTGAAGTAAAATACGACACAACATTACGACTACTCACTCGTCCTAGTGACCGATAGAAGCTAAGGTTTGCACCTCACTCTAGCAGTTGTTGTCACCGGAAATGTGCTCATCACATGACCTTAATTATGCATTCTGTTTGTCGTTGCTGGAAAATTTAGCAACAAATTATTATTTTCATTGTCTTTTAGATGGAAATGATTAGATACTATGGTTACTTTGGTGAAAAGTACGAGGTTATAACACACGACGGTTACATTCTGGAAATTCATCGTATTCCATTCGGGAAATATAATTCAACGAAGCACCGAAGACCACCAGTTCTGCTTCTTCATGGGTTCATGGCGACATCTTCCGCCTGGCTACTAAATAAAGAACATAGTCTTCGTAAGATCTGTTATGCATTAGTTTTGTATTATGATTATATTATGTTGTTGCCTTACGGCTAATCCTACAGTTTAGGGGACCAAATTGGCGCAAATTACCACCACGTATGGAGTATAGAGACTGTTTGACTGCATTTAGTAGGCAATTTCACTTTAGTTAAGATACTATTTGTCTCTCGACGAGTTTTGTCCCTCGCCCTTCTCCCCGGGACCAATATACAAGTTGTTTCTGTGAATGATTTCGTATAACCACGAACATACCATTCTGTTATTTCAGACTGAGATAAATGCCCAACTGTAATTCTACAGTTTAGGGATGGTATTGTGCGCTACTAGCGGTCATAATTTGGTCCCCTAAACTGTAGGATTGCCGCCTTTACGAACTTAACTACTCTATATGGTGAGTATTAAAGAACAGCATTTCATGCTTTTCTGCGCCGCGGTGGCGTAGTGGATAGCACACTCTGCAACTGCGCCAGTAGTCCCAGGTTCGATACTGGGCCGAGGTTGGTTGGCATTTTTCGGGCGAGAGAGGGGCTCGCCCCCTGGCGTCGGTAGCATTCCCCAACGAACACTAGACCGACGATAAAAAAAAAAGCGTAGGGTTAGTAACACCGGTATCGGTAGTAACACCCAAATTTTAAAACATGCGGATCCAGGATTTTCGTCGGGGGGGGGGGGGGGGGGGGGGGGG
>JAAFCE010001963.1:4559740-4588943 GCA_013389805.1 Trigoniulus corallinus | reverse complement strand
GGGGGGGGGGGGGGGGGGGGGGGGGGGGGGGGGGGGGGGGGGGGGGCTGAGCTAAACCTCACATATTATGCTAATATAAGTTTATATGTTCATGGGGGGGGATTGCAACCCCAAAAACCCTATCCTGGATCCGCGCGTGCATACGATTAACCCACCGCGGTGGCGTAGTGGGTACCACGCTCAGCAACTGCGCCAGTGGTTCAATGTTCGATACTGGACCGTGGTGGGTCGGCATCTTTCGGGCGAGAGAGAGAGAGAGGGGCCGCGAGTGTGCCTTCTTTCGGATGAGAAGTAAAACCGAGGTCCCGTGTGGGTGCACGATGGCACTTGCACGTTAAAGAACCCTCTCTACTACGCAACGGGTAGATGAGGCAAAAATTTCCAGGTGTAGGAGCTCGCCCCTGGCGTCGGTAGCATTCCCCAACGAACACTAGAAAACGATAAAAAAAAAGCGTTGGGGGTGCAGCTTTGGCCGGCAACCGGCTGTAGAAAACTATGACCAATATATCGCCCTTGTGTCCATTCAGGGGGACAAGATGGGTACCCAACCCTGCCATAGGCGGGAAAAGGGTTAGGAATTGTTTTTTTTTTTTTTTTTTGCTTTGTAAGGTACCGGTATATGGCCCGAGTAGTGCATTAAGTCAGGATATACACATACAGTAGATCTTTAGCAATATTTACTTTATAAAGTTTTATAAAGTTTATTTAATACATTTCAGCATTCCTCTTGGCGGATGAAGGTTACGATGTTTGGCTGGGAAATCTTAGAGGCAACACGTATGGAAAGAGACACGTTAAGTTCTCATCAAAAGATCCAAAATTTTGGAATTTCAAGTACGTCCATTTTACTGTCAGTGTATTTAACACTTTTTTTCTCACCTGTGACATCGTTTCAGCATTTACTTTCCTTTATTTTTTATCAAGTCTTTCCACGCCTAACCTCACACCATCATTCATGCAGTTTCTGATATGTAGCTCAAATTAACATCACCTTGGGGGGGACAAACACAATTCATGTTAATTTAGTGAAATAGGTCCACGCAAACAAGTCTTGAAAAATAAAATAGGTTCATCCTGACTACCTGTAAAACCATACATAAAAAGCACATCACATCTGTGGCGTCGAGGGTAGCGGTCAACGGTCCGATACTGGAGGATTACCTCGAGGTGGATTACCTTCTTTCGGGCAAGAGAGAGAGAGGGGCCCTGAGCGTGCCTTCCGTCGCACGTGAAATAAACCCTTGTCCTCGTATGGTGTAACAAACCTCCCTCAGTGGCGCAGTGGGCAGTGGTTCTAGGTTCGATACTGGGCCGATAGGTTACTTACTTCTTTAAGTACGTTAGCTTCTTTCAGGCGAGAAAGAAAGGCCCCGAGTGTGTCTTCTTTCGGATGAGAAGTAAAACCGAGGTCCCGTGTGGTGTACGATGGCATTTGCACGTAAAAGAACCCTTACTACCCTTACGGGTAGATGAGGCAAAATTCCCAGGTGTAGGAGCTCGCCCCTGGCGTTTACGGACATCCCCAACGTATAGTAGACCCACGATAAGTAAACATAGGGTTAGTCAACCGGCTGTGGAAGAAGAACCGTTGTACAATATATCACCTTTGTGCCCATCCAGAAGGATATGATGGGTACCCGACCCTGCTATAGGCGGGAAAGGGGTTTGGAGTTGCTTTGCTCGTGTGGGGTAACATGTCATTTGCACGTAAAAGAACGCTCTATACTATGCAACGGGTAGATGATGCAAAAATTCCCCCCTATAGGCCAGCCCCCAACATTACCCCGACGATAAAGAGTTGCAGCTTTTGTCGGCAGCCGGCGGTGTAAAAATTCCGTCCATCACATAGCCCATGAGTTCATTAAGAGGGATTGTTGTTGTTGGTTGGTGTTTTAGGGCCCTTCAACTACAAGGTCATTAGAGCCCCGTTCACTGTGTAGTTCGGATGCAAGGAACTGCATAGACACTACAATAATGCGACGATTTTTGGGTATTAGCGGTACCCAGTTTTCCCAAGCGGCCACCCATGTCAGTACTAACTGGGGTTGCGTTGCTTAACTTCAGTGATCAGGCGAGAACTGGTGTGTCCAACGCAACTCGCCGCTCCATTCAGAGGGACAAGGATGGGTACCTGATCCTGTCATAGGCGGGAAAAGGGGAAGTAGTTGCTTTATTTCAATTAAAGTTTCGTGATGTACTGCAGTAGTCCAAACGTCCCAACAACATTCGTCCGCCCACACAGATCTCCGGCTTCCTGCTAGTGTCAGTTTCTTATTTTGTTCTACTGCGTTATTCAGGGGTACCACGAAATAACGAGCTTCCAACTATGCCATACGACGACAGGGCCTATTCGTAGCATGTTACTTTTCATTTTCGTTGATGTTTTAGGGCAGTTCAACTGCAATGTTTATCAGAGCCCCGTCCACTTCATAGTTGGAATGCAGAGTCTACACAGACGCGATTTGGGTATTAGTAGTACCCAGTGTTCCCCCAAGCGGTCACTTATGCTAGTATTAGCTGGGATTGCTTTGCTTAACTTAAGTGATCCGACGAGAACTGGTGTGTCCAACGCAATACAGCCGCTGTCGTAGCATGTTACAAGAATAAAATCGTAAAATCTTGATGTCCTAGTCTGATGAGCGATCAGAGAGATCACTAGCTCAAACGCTTTATTATCAGCATGAGCTCTTACTTATCAGAAATTTCAATCCAGCTACAGATATCGGGCACATAACAATACAGTTTGGATGACCATTTTTCTTAGTTTGGATGACCACTCTCATTCGGATTTACCAGCAATGATCGATTACGTCCTAAAGATGACAAGCTTTAAGAAGTTAACGTACATTGGACATTCACTAGGTGGGACCATTGGAACTTTTCTTTTGGCCGGTTCCCCAGAATACAACGACAAAGTCAGTCCACTTATTATTATTATTATTATGTAAACGACTTCACAGTCTTCAGAAATAATATTTCAATGTGAAATTCTGTAGGTGAAGCTCGCAGTGCTTATGGGCCCAGTAGTCTACATCGAGTTTATGAAAAGTCCATACCGATTACTCCTTAATCACATCAAAGAGTTCGGCGTAAGAAATAAGACATTGTTTTCGGAATTAAAAGCCCTAAATGAATTTTCAAGACGCCATTTTCAGTTTGAAATTGCATCTTTCAGGATTGGTATGGCGCCTTAGGAACAAAGGAAATAAGGATACAAACAGCACTGTTTAGAAAAGTAATTTTGTCAGCTTGCACCGATTATCCGGCAGTAATATTATGCGATGCCCTGATATCGGCGACTTCAGGTTATGATGAAACACAATTAGATCTGGTAGGAAGTAGTTTTGATGTCAAATTTTGGAATTTGATGCACATTTCAATATGAATTGTATATAATATTCTTATTTAGGAACGAGCTCACATATTTGTGGTTCACCTGACTTCAGAAACATCTTTGGACGTCATACGACAATACGCTGCGGTTTGTGACTGATCATCATAACAACCAGGGCCGGCCTTAGGGCAAGGCGACCGAGGCGACCGCCTTGGGCCCCGCGCTGGTGAATTAAAAAAAAAAACTTGGTACTGGGGCCCCGCTGTCGCTTGCTGCCTTGGACCCCTCTATTGCCTGCTGCCTTGGGCCCCGCAAACTCTAGGGCCGGCCCTGATAACAACCCTACCCCAAAGACCTCAAAATTTGGGGCATATTAAAGTATTTACCCTCTTTTTATTATTATTATTATTATTATCCTTCTTAGATGTTTCATGCCAACAGTGCTGTTTATTTCGATTATGGCCCTGAAGGTAACCAGCGCAAATATGGACAAGTAAGTTTTATAATAAAATACTGGCACGATGGTTACTACTTCTCTAATTGACAATAACATTTTCAGGTCCTGACACCAGTTTATGACTTTTCCAAAATTACTTGTCCCACTGCTGTATATTATGGTTATATGGACCTCATCACGGATGGGAAAGACATGAGAAGGTTTGCAAGTGAAATTACCGGACTAAAGTTCCTCGAATTGGTGCCCT
Source organism: Trigoniulus corallinus (assembly GCA_013389805.1). NCBI lineage: Eukaryota > Metazoa > Arthropoda > Diplopoda > Spirobolida > Trigoniulidae > Trigoniulus > Trigoniulus corallinus. The sequence goes on along the minus strand of JAAFCE010001963.1, from coordinate 4,584,905 downwards.
ATGATTTGTGGACACATACCGATTTCCTGATTGCCAAAAATGGCAAAGAATTATTCTACGACAGGGTCATTGGTGTGATTAATCACTCTCATTAATATAATGAAGCCAGAATTATCTTTCAGAGATACGACTTCGTGGGGAGGGCAGTGACGCTAACAGCGGTAATAGGGCAAATAAAATCACCATTGGACAAGCACCAGGAATACCCCATTTGGGAACGGTTGTATTAAGTAAGATTTCTACGTAGTGCTACGGAGTCGAGATTTGCCAATAGTAGGGTGCATCCATCTAACAGGGATGTTACTTGATTAACAAACAGCGACAATGGCTGCCATAGGACCAAAACGAGATAAATATTTTAGGGTGGATCAAGAGTAAGCCACTTTCAACCTTCTCGCCTATTTATTGGCAAGTTTGCTTGACGGCGTCGTCACCTCGTCATTTCATCAATTCTGCATCCTATCATTGTGGGCCATTTACTGTAACTTATTAAAATAATAAATCACTTATGATCTCAATTTATTATTGGTGTGTTGATGAACTTAAAGGCGGTGAAAGGTGGTTCCCAAATCACTGCCTGCCAGCTCTAAGTTTCCGGTCAGGTTTCAATATTTCATTATTAATATAAATGTAAAGAGCAACTCCTAACCCTGTTTCCGCCTATGGCAAGGTCGGGTATACATCTTGTCTCTCTGAATGGACACATAGGCGATATCTTGGATGGTGCTTCTTGGCTGCCGACCAAAGTTGCAACTCCTGTGCTTATTTATTCTCAATTCTTGATCTTTGGCAATAAGGAGTGATTTTTAATTCAGCGTCAATATAACCCAGTGTTGGAGTGAAGTAAAAGGAGTATTTTTTATAATATAACCGAGGGTCCAAAGTTCACTATTAATTTTTTGATTTGTTGGTGCTTGAGAGTCCTTCAACTACAAAGGTCATTAGAGCCCCGTCCACTGCATAGTTCTTATGCAGAGTCTGTACAGACACTACGCCAGGGGTGGCAAACCTATGGCATGCGTGCCAGGGATGGCACGCAGAACAATTTTATTGGCACGTGGCATGTGCATATACAGTACAGGGTAGCCTACAGTATACTCAGAGCCATCGCTAAAATTGGCGTCACCCAGTGCGGTGACGCCATGGTGTCACCCCCACCTCCCTCTGAAAAAAAGCCGCTCTGCCTGCTCGGGCGTACCGAGGGTATTCTGCGCCCGGGGACAAAGCTAGCGCCCACTAAGCGCATTTTTGCTGTATGTTTTTGCGCCCCTGCCTTCTGCGCCCGGGGACATCTGTCCGCCCTCGCCCCCCTAGTTACGCCTCTGCCCGCAAACCCGCACTCTAACGGCGCCACTGAGTATACCATATATAGCCAAACCTATCTACAACTCGTAACCTTTTTCCCGACTTTGGAAGGGTCGGGTACTCATCTTGTCCCTCTGAATGGACACAAGGGCGATATATTGAACTGCCGGTTTCCGACCGAAGCTGCAACCCCCACGCTTATTTATCATCGCTCTACTGTTCGTTGGGGCATTCCACCGACGCCAGGGGGGGCGAGCTCCTCACCTACCCGATGCATAGTAGAGAGGGTTCTTTGATGTGCGAATGCCATCGTACACCACACCGGACCGTGGTTCTACTTCTCATCGAAATGGAGGCGCACTTGGGACCTCTGCCCCGTCCCCCCAAAAGGAAGTCAACCCACCTTGGTCCAGTATGAAACCAATCAATTGGTGAAATTTTCATTTCCTGTAACAAACCGGAAGTAAGGGTACCCTACAGTCTGGTACGTTAATACATCAAGAAATACATATAACTTTTTCAATTTTTGGCACGCCAGCTAAAATAGGTTCGCCACCCCTGCACTACGCTGTTATGACGATTTTTTTGGGCATTAGCGGTACCCAGTGCTCCCAAGCGGCCACCCCTGTCACTGTACTAACTGGGGTTGCGTTGCTTAACTTAAATGTCTCAAACGCATTACAGCGGCTCCTTCACAATTAAAAAAGTTACAACGAAAAGGACACAAGGGTGGTATATTGGACGGTATTTTTCCGCAGCCGGTTGCCAACCAAAGCTACAACTCCTATGATTATTTATCGTCTGTCTACTGTTTGTTGATGCACTCTACCGATGCCACGGGGTGAGCTCCTACACTTGGGACTTTGGCCTCATTCACCCGTTGCATAGTAGAAAGGGTTCTTTTACTTGCAGATGCCCTCTCGCCCGAAAGAAGTCAATAAATCCACCTCAATCCAGTATTGCTCCACGGAGGCGGGTCAAATTTCTTCCGTTATACAAGTACTCGCATTTTTGCATAATCTCTCAAGCACCATGTGTTTGGGGATGACCCAACAAATGGATGTCAGCGGTGAAAGACTCGCTTATCTTAACACAGCTGTGCGTCTACCACAGGGCCTCATAAATCTGGAAGATCGAGGTCACATGGCTGAGGATGATTGTGAGATTAATTATAAATTCGTTAGGGAGTAATAAACGAAACTTGGTATTTCTCGTCACCAAACTGAATATCGAAAGAGGTCACCGAAATGAAACCACAGCTTCGAGTAATTTTTTTCAGAAAGGTCTACAAATGTTAGACCATTAGAATTTCATTCTTGGTTTTTATCTTTGTCGCAAAGACTAAAAACCTATTTATAGAGTAATATTTTAAATCTATTTTAATTTATGTAGATATATATATATATATATATTTATATACACCCCTTTCATACCAAAATCCTTACAAAATGATTAGTTGCAATAAACAATGCAGTTCTTTCTTACATTTCTTCTTCTATTGACTGCCATAGAGGAGACAAATTCTGATTTCCTTGAAGGTGTTCTAAACACGTTAAATGAGTTAATAGACGTTGCTAAAAGTGATACCCTCGATGGAGTACACCCAGAAACATTCATGACAACGGTGAGTTATGAATAATATCACTTTTAAAATTAACTATCAGTTATTATTTCTGTCGACTTTCCACCAAACAAAAAAAAAACCACATCACAGTGCAGCAATGCTAGGTGTTCTATAACTGTTCTACGTGTTTATTTTGCACATTAGCCTGGCAAACACGGCCATCGGATGTGCTCGTCACGTGATTCAACGTGCGCATTCTATTTTTCAAACATTTCCGTTTTACGTTCCCTTTCCATTTTCAGTTGGAAATATTTCAATACTACGGGTATCCTGGCGAAAAGCACCATGTTATAACACGAGATGACTATATCCTCGAAATTCATCGAATTCCATTTGGAAAATATAACTCAACGAGGTCCCGAAGACCACCAGTATTTCTCCAGCATAGTATGTCAGCAGCCTCTTCGATGTGGGTACTAAATAAAGAAGAAAGCCTAGGTAAGATCAGTTTTGAGTCATTACTTTTGTCATTCTCGTCTAGATCACATATTTAGTAGGCTACTTATTAACTCGCAAGCAACTATTGCTCAACTTAGAAGTTGAGATAGACGGGATTGTGCGGGTTCTAGCCCTCCACTCCCGTCTATCTCTCGCCAGGTCTTCTTTGTTTTGTTGGTGTTTTAGGGCCATTCAACTACAAGGTCATTAGAGCTCCGTCCACTGCATTGTTCTAGTGCAGAGACTACACAGGACACTACGTTATTGTGGCGAGTATGGGGACTAGAGAAGGAAAATCCAGTATGGCAGGTAAATGCAAGGGTAAACAACATCAGGGTAGCTACCAACTGGGAGAGGTGGGTAAACAAGATGTCAAAGAAGATAGGCATAACACTGCACCCCTGGGAGGACAAGGAGGGGGTAGTAACACTGCAAAGACTAGTACAGGACAAAGTGAAGGAATGGGGGTTAGGGCAGTGGCGACAGAGTATGGAGGGAAGGATGGCAAAGAAAACACTGAGGGTTACGGGAACAAGCTTAACATAGAGACGGAGGTAATCTATGACAATACGTGGGAGAGCTCACTTCTGTTTCGGGCAAGAGCTGAGTCACTGGAGACGAAACAGAGGATGGCAAAGATCACAGGTGGAGAGGCGGGTTGTGGATTATGTGGGGATCAAGTGGAGGATGTCAGGCATGTGATACTGGCCTGTCCAGCGCTGGATCACTGCAGGAGGGGTTGGGGAACCCTCACATTGGAAGAGGTTCTGGAGTGGAGCGGCTGGAATGGGTGCGAAAGGCACAGGTGTTGCTAGGGTGCTGGTGGAGATCTAGGCATATGGGTCTAGCATGAAAAAATCACGCTAGAAAGGTATCCGTCACAAAGGATTACATATTCATATTAGCAGTAACCAGTTTTCCCAAGCGGATGCTTTATGCCAAAATGTCACCACCCTATATGAAATTACTAGACCGCTCTAATTTAAAATCATTGTTTGTTCACTAGGATATGTTGTCAATGTCACCTATTTGACGTTCAAACGTCATATTAATAGGAGTGTGTTGCTTTCAGCATTTCTTTTGGCTGATGGAGGTTATGATGTTTGGCTTGGAAATCTCAGAGGCAACTCGTACGGAAAGAGACATGTCAAGTTGTCGCCGAAAGACCCACGATTCTGGAATTTTAAGTAAGTCCAATTTCTCTATCTTGTCGTTACAAAAGAAGCCTTATCTTTCATCACTGGCATGATTAGGGCATTTACTACTTGTTTAATCCATTCATAAAACTCACCACTTCTAGGCTTCATCTCTTATGAAGAAAAGCAACTCCTAGTCCTTTTCCCGCCTATGGCAGGATCGGGTACCCATCTTGTTCCTCTGAATGGACACAAGGGCGATATATTGGACATGGTTTTTCCATAGCCGAGAGCCGACCAAAGCTGCAACTCCCTACGCAGTGTCGGATTTACCACTAGCCTAAATAGCTGGCTTGAAAACATAAGAAAAGGACCTCACAATTGAAATACCCCAGGGCCTCTCAATATCTAAATCGGGCACTGCCCCTATACTTATTTATCGTCGGTCTACTGTTCGGTGGGGCACTTCACCGACGCCAGGCAGCGATCTCTTACACCTCGAAATTTTGCCTGCTTTATTCGTTGCATAGTAGAGATGAGTTTTTCACGTGCCAATGCCATCGTAAACCACGCAGGACCTAGGCGGAGTGGCGAATTGCGTTGGACACACCAGTTTTCGTCTGATCACTGAAGTTAAGCAGCGCAACCCCAGCTAGTATGTACTGACATGGGTGGCCGCTTGGGAAAACTGGGTGATACCATGTGAGCAGACGAAGCAACACAGAAACGGATGACGTCGGCGCGTAATTATGTAGGGAGGGAGTTGAGGAATGGGAGGAGGCGCTCCCGCGCGCTTATGATTGGTTGGTTGTACTGTAGACGACGCCCATTATGCCATGACACCATTGTTCGCTCATTACGCCGCCTAGCGGACACTGTCAAAATCAACCGGCGCACGTCCTATCTGCCGCTTACCACTGAACGAGTCCTCGCGCAGTTCGTATTGGTGACGGTGCTCTACGTCACTATTTTGTTGGTTGCGCGCGCGCTCTTTTCGCTGGTAGCGCTTGCCACTGAACCAGCCTTTAGTGTAGTTTCTGTGCAGTCTCTGCATAAGAACTATACTGCGGAGGGGGCTCTAATGACCTTGTAGTTCAAGGGCCCTAGAACACCAACACACAACAAGGGACCTCGGTTTTACTTCTCAACCGAAAGAAGGCACACTCGATGCCTCTCTCTCGCCCGAATGAAGCCAACCTACCTCGGCCAAGTATCGAACCTAGAACTACAGACGCAGTTACCGATATTCACGTACAATGTTACCAGTTTTTATTGCGACCTAAGGAGACTCTATCCTACATACAGTATGCCTACATTTCCGTGGAAAATATTCGTCGCCCTACTACATATACTTTTCGAGATACGGTATGCAATGAGGTCTTGGAAAGTGAAATAGGTTCACCCTTAATAATGTTATCCATTCATTCTAGGTTGGATGTAAGCAAAATTATTTAGGACATGGACCATTTGTAAAATGTTGATAGTTTCCTAATTATAGTTTTCATTTTAAAAAGGCCATTGAATTTAGTGACTGTTAATCCGTATAAAGAGTTGGCCAAAAACGGTTGTGATGTCAAGTTAGCAACCGGTCACGTAGAACCACAGTTTAATTTGTCTCCGCCAGCGATTTTCCATTACCTACTTTTTTCCCCTCACTAGCTCCGTTTTTGTATACCCATGTCACTTTCTGACTTTCTACTCTGTCTTTATATAACCATGGCCTCTAAAAAAAAACAGTTTTACTTTTAGCACCACGTTTAGTGTCCGTTTTGTGTAAATAGGCCCATTGCGTTTCATGCGGACAAGTTGCGTTGGACACACCAGTTCTCGTGCGATCACTGAAGTTAAACAACGCAAATCCTCGTTAGTACCAACATTGGTGGTTGGTAGAGAACGTTGGGTGCTGCAAATTTCCCTCTCCTACATCCCCTACACTTACTTCCTCCTCTCTCGTGAGCAACCTCCTAAGGTTTCGGTCTGTTATGGCTGCTTGGCCTGCTCCCCAAGCCGCTACCCCTCTTAACGGTACACCTCTCTAATGGGTACACCCCTCTGTTGGTAAACCTCATACATGTCACCACTTTTCAGAAAACCACCTCTATAATGGATACACCCCTCCATTAGTACATCTAATACATGTCACGATTTTCAGAAAACCATCTCTGTAATGGCTACACCCCTCTATTGGTACACCTAATACATGTCACCATTTTCAGAAAACCCCCTCCGTAATGGGTACATCCTGTCTCGGTGACGCAGTGGGCAGGGTGCTTGGTAACTGCAGCAGTGATTCTAGGTTCGCTACTGGACCGAGGCGGGTTGCCTTCTCTTCTGCAAGAGAGATGCCCCGAGTGCGCCTTCCTTTGGATTAGAAGTAAAACCATAGTCCCATGTGACGTTCAATGGCATTTATACATAAAAGAACTTTCTACTGTGCAACGGGTAGGTGAGGCAACATTTCCAGGTGTAGGAGCTTGCCACCTGGCATCGGTGGAATACCTTAAAGAACAGTAGACCTACAATATATATGCACAGGGGTTGCAGCTTTAGTCTGCATCTGGCTGTGGAAAAACACAGTCCAAAAGATCACCCTTGCATCTATTCAGACGGGCAAGATGGGTACCCGACCCTGCCATAGGCAGCAAATAAGAAGGTAGCTTGATTGTAGACAAACGTCCCTTTATTGATTTGTTTGTAAAAATTAAATTTGTGTACTTCAATAATTTTGTGAAATATTATATTATACAATGCATTTTTTTTGCAGTTAACAAAACACAATATAAAACAATGCCGGTATATTGTTTTGATTAATTTATATACCCATACCCCTCTTATGGGTACACCCCTCTGATGGGTACACTTGGGCTAGGTCCCGCAGGTGTACCAATTAGAGAGGTTTCACTGTAATAGTTTTAGCCTTCAGATTTCCCGGAACACCGTTCCGCCTTGTTCTGGCACAAAACAAAAGCCCTGTCCTTGTGTCCATTCGGTGGGATCAAACCACCTTGGGAGCGCAGGAAGTAGCCTGCTCAACTTTCTTGGCGCCTCCTTCAAGGGGCTCGCAGGGCATCTGCCGTACCTGCCATACCCTAGATACGCCAGTGATGTCCTGTATCAATTGACAACGCAGACATCCAACTTTATACCCTTTCCTTCACTTATCCGCAATAAGGACCGCCCTCACTTTTACCAAATCTGTTCATAACGAGATACTGTACACTAATTTGTTTTACAGTGTGGACGACCATGCGCACTCGGATTTACCGGCAATGATCGACTACGTCCTTCAAATAACCGGTTTTGATAAATTAACTTTCGCTGGACTTTCACTAGGTGCGACTGCTGGAACTTTACTTCTGGCCGGTTCTCCGCAATACAACGACAAAGTTAGTACAAGTATTACTGTATGTGAATGATTTTACGTAAGCCCCCATTAACTTGCAGTATTTTCATGTGGAAATTTCTTAGGTGAAACTCGCAGCGCTTATGGCCCCTGTACTCTACACCCGGTACTTTAAAAACCCACTCCGTCTAATCGGTGATCATGTCATACAGTTCAATGTAAGAAATAAAATATTTTTTCCTGTTTTGATAAAGTAAGACACCAGTTTTCATTCAGAAATCGGTTTCAGGAATGGTTTTCCGCTTTAGGAACAAAGGAAATAAGAGTGCGAACACCGCTGTCCGACAAATTGGCTGCATCAACTTTCACTGATTATCCAGGGGCAATCATTTGTGACTCATTGCTATCGATTTTTGGAGGTTATAATGAACGACTACACGATTCGGTAAGAAATCTGATGCCAGAATTGGGATTTCACATACATCTAAACAGGAATTTTAACATGATTTTACTAAATTCCTACAGGAACGGGCACACGTTTTTAGTCATCACACTGCTCATGGGACTTCTTTTGAAATCTTTCAACACTTTGCTATGGTGGGTGACTGATGCTAACACCCTTACCATGAAAATGGTGTGTTTAAACCAAGTAAAGGTTTTTTAATATTTTTTTTTCTAAATCCTTGTTAGACGCATCATGCAGGCAAACCAATCTTTTTCGATTATGGACCTGACGGTAACCGGCGCAAATATGGACAAGTAAGTTTAAAACAAATGCCTGAATGATATCGGCAGGACGTCCCGTTGATGATAGTCTATAACCCTCGTTTTCAGGTTTTGCCACCATTTTATAATTTCTCCAAAATAACGCCTCCCACCGCTATTTTTTACGGTTATATGGATCTTTTCACGGATAGGAGAGATTTGGAAAGATTGGCAAGTGAAATTACCGGGCCAATGCTCCTCGAAATGGTACCTTATGACTCTTGGATGCACACCGATTTTGTGTTTGCCAAAGATGCAAAAAAACACTTCTACGACAGATTAATCAGTCTGATTAATAGCTATCATTAAAATATTGACGCTGGATATTTTTCTTCCGAGAAACGATAAATTTGTGTCACACAGTGGCGTAGTCAACGGGGGGGTTAACCCCCCTCCCCCCTTGGGCCTCGAATATAACGAAGCGCTATACACCCTACCGAGTCATATCCCCCCCCCTCAGAAAATCCTGGATCACCCTATCGACAGTCATATTTCCCCTTTCAGAAAATCATGGCTACGCCACTGGTGTCACATGACAGTATAATTGTGACGCGGAAGAACCTAACAATGGATGGCACAGCAAAAATTGCTAATAAATACTCTCTCAGAAGAAGTTCCTATCTTGTTCCTGTTTTTGGGTCCATTCTGGCCTAAAAGAGGATGCATCTAACAGGTATGCCACCTGTTAATCAATCACAAAATATTTCATTAATGCTTACTGCATAAACATCATCATGCCATGACCATTACATGGATCGTTTGTCTCAGGAAATCCCCGTCTGTTGCTTTCAACCCCTGTGCATAAAATACCTGTTAAATTGTAAGAACTGTAATTACTGTAATTCAAATGAATAAATGTTTTTTACCCGACGTCGGTCTCAATCCTGTGGAGTATGAAGTTTATAAGACTTGAAGTGAATTTATCGTAAGCCCACACATTGCAATCCGTTTATAGAATCAACAGTCTGCAGCGACAGCTTTAGTACCAGTAAAACCCACAATTCCGGTAAAGTGGTCGTCGGGATTCTACCGGGACAATGGCTACCTAACTATGCTTGGGGCAGGAAACAGGTAAGAAACGATTACCGTGTCTTCATGCCCATCACCAGTTTATGTGCCGGACGGTAGCTTTTGGATGTTGCGGCCTTCTATGCTAAGTACCTTTGAACCAGCAATTATAATTCGCTCTTGGACTACAACTTCAATTCTACTTACATTAGCTGCCGACAAATCGTTTGTTAAATTTTAAAGCCTTCTGTAGTCAGTTATTATATAAAAAAGCTGTCTTTAGGAAAAGCTTTACGTAGTAATTTTGATAACAATTTAAATATGAGACGTGATTGGTCAGAAGTCCAAACGAACTTAAAACTGGATCAAACTTTCCGTTAACATCATTTCTTTAGATGACGTCTAGATGGAAACCTTCAGCCGAGAGACAGATGATAATAATAATAAACTAACAAAGTGCTAATATTCGGAGAGTCCTCTAGACTTTAAGAATATGAAAATATATCTTACGATTGTACTTGTGCTGCTCGCCATGGCGGCATCGAAAACTGACTTCTTCCAGGGACTTTTCAACATTTTTCAAGAGTTGATTGCAGTTGCTAAAAGTGGCACTCTTGATGGCGTACATCCAGAAGCACTAATGACAACGGTGAGTTGAAATTAATTTGTTTCAAATTGGGTATTAATTGAAGATCCTTGGGTGGGTGAAAATCGCACAACTCTAATGTAAAAAAAGAAAAAGAATTCTTGTTCTAATCTAATGTTCTACGTTAATGTATTGCACTTCACTCTGGCAATCGCAGCCATCGGAAATGCCTGTCACGTGATGCTACTTCGAAATTCTATTCACCAGAAATGAAAATTCCGGCAAACAAATTCTTTTTCTGTTACTGTCCATTTTAGTTGGAATTAGTTAAATACTACGGTTATATCGGTGAAAAGCATCACGTTGTGACACACGATGGATATATTCTGGAAATTCATCGTATTCCATTTGGAAAACGTAATTCAACCAAGTACCGAAGGCCACCGGTTTTATTACAACACGGAAATTTGGCGCGGTCCACGACATGGCTACTAAATAAAGAAGAGAGCCTCGGTAAGATCTGTTTATACATTGGTTCTATAGGGAGAGGTTTTACCTGGGACAATTTATATTTGTTGCTATAAAATCCTCCGTGATCTATTCATATTTTTATCAATAACATCTTAATTGAACATTTCAGCATTTCTTTTGGCCGACGAAGGTTATGATGTTTGGCTGGGAAACCTTAGAGGCAACTCGTACGGAAGGAGTCACGTTAAGTTGTCACCAGAAGATCCCAAATTTTGGAATTACAAGTACATCAATTTCACTATTTGAATATTTAAGTGGAACTTATTTTGCAGTCAGTGAAAGTAATTCTTTACATTATGCCCTCACTGTTTAGCTAGGATGTTCACGTCAACTACATAAAGGTGAATCGTTTACTGCTGTTATATCTTTTACTAAAGGAAGACATGACCCACATTCACATGGACGTGAAAAAATTAAACAACAACCCCCTGCCCCCTCCTAATATATTGTAGGTTGTTATATAATGAGGTCTTGAAAAGTGAAGTAGGTTCACCTTGATGAAGTCCGTCATTAAATTTCTAGAGAAGCTATAAAAACTGTCCAAGTTTTCGCCCTTAGGGAATCCTCGCTGCCCTACGAGGAAGAGATTATGAATTCTTTAATGGCCAAACAACACTAAAAATGTGCTGTCAGGTCGGCATTAAACCTGGGCTTTATACAACGGCCTGATACTTATTATTCAGGTTCACATTCATCCAGATACGGTATGGTAAAACAGGGATCACGTCAATTTGGCGTACATACCGGGGGTTGAGCTAAACCTCACATATTATGAGAATATAAGTTTATATGTGCATAGGGGGGAGGGGGGGGGTTGCAACCCCAAAAACCCCATCCTAGATCCGCGCGTAGTCATAACGGTCATTGCAATGGCCCCGTATAACACAGTTGGGTTTGTTTGTTTGTGTTTTAGGGCCCATCGACTTCAAAGGTCATTAGGGCTCTATAACACAGTTATGGTAGGTATTCATTGTTCTATTACCTTGCAATGACTTAAATATGTTATGACCGTTGCAATTTTGAACAAATTTGGGCACCCAAGAGATCGGTATGTACGCCAAATTGACGTAGACCCGGTAAAACAAGTGACAGTATACTTACTGTATGTCAGAGGTCGCGGCTGAAGTCTAGTGCCGCAACATTTAGCGGGCTTTGAATATCTAAATCCGGCCCTGACGGGGGAAACAACAACGCGCCGTGAACAAGTGCCGTAACGGGAGTATGAAGCGCCTGTGGCAAGTGTCTAACTTTCGCTTGCCCGTAACCCAATAATGACAAAAAACTTGAACATTTTGCGCCCAAAACCCAGTTGAGCCCGTGGCGGCCGCCTTCTTCGCCACGCCCTCGTTACGGCCCTGTTGAACAAGCCTAAAATGTTAACAAGGTGTCTTGAGGACAGTGGCGTCGCTATGGTTGGCGTAACCCGGTTTGGTGTCACCCCCCCTCTCCCGAAAAAAGTCTCTTCTTCTGCTTTGATGTCACCCCATTTCTCACGGTGCAAGTGGTGTCACCCGGTCCCCCTAGGGACGCCACTGCTTGAGGAAGTAAACAAAAGTCAACAGGGCGCCATGAGGAAGACAAAATTCAGAAAAGGCGCCACCAATTGTAAAATTTTGGGAACCCTTGCTGTACATGGAAAGTAAAATATACGCGTAGTTTGGTTTGGCCTCCGGGGGCCGGTGGAGAAAAACTGTTTTCTAATTGAATCAAACTAGGGAGACGATAAATTAGTATTAGGTTTTAGGCCAACAGGCCGCTTCTGTACCTCGGTAGGTAAAACAATGGGCACCCGCTCTGGCCGTTGGTGGTAAATTCAATGCAGTCATTTATCGGTTAGTAACATCATTTTATAACGATAGGTACTAATTTATTTTACAGTTTGGACGACCATGCTCATTCTGACTTACCGGCTGTTATCGACTACATCCTTCAAATAACAGGTTTTGACAAGTTAACTTACACTGGTTTATCACTAGGTGGGACCATTGGAGCATTACTTTTAGCCGGTTCCCCGGAATACAATGACAAGGTTAGCACAAGTACTATATTAAAGAGGATGAATTAAACGATTTTGTTCCTTAGTATAATACTTCAGTGTGAAATTCTTTAGGTGAAACTCGCAGTGCTTTTGGCCCCAGTAGCCTATGGTCGGTTTGTAAAAAATCCACTTCGAGTAATAGGCAATCACATCAAAGAGTTTAGCGTAAGAAATATCATTTTGATTTTCGGCTTTAGGTAAGAAACCCAAGAAGAACTTTCATATCTTAATTAATTAATTTTTCATTTGGGGTTTCAGGAATGGTATGCAGCCTTAGGAACAAAAGAAATGAGGTTAAAAACACCACTTGCCGAAAAATTCATTTTATCAGTCTGTACCGATTATCCAGGGGTAATATTGTGCGAAGCAATACTGTCAGTTATTGGAGGTTATAATGAGCGACTCTTGGATCTGGTAGGGAGACTTGATTGCAGAATTATGATTAGGTAAACATTTAAAAATGAATTTTAATCGAATGACTTAATTTTGTAATTTAATTCAGGAACGGGCTCACGTTTTCGTTGTACATCTGACGGATGTAACTTCACTTGACATCATTCGACACTTTGCCATGGTGAGTACCTAATACTAACAGCTCTAGTCAAATAAGTGCCCAGTGCTGGATTTACCATTAGGCCAATTAGGCTGAAGCCTAGGGCCTCAACATTTAGCGGGCTTAAAAATTTAAGAAAAAGGGCCTCAAAAGGGCTCGAAAAGGACCTCAAAAGTGAAATAGCCTAGGGCCTCTCAATATCTAAATCCGGCATTGTAAGTGCCTCTTTGTCATCATGTGTTCTAGTCCCCCACTTCCGTCTATCTCCCACAAGAACCCATTCAACCCACACAATAGGCTTTTTATTTTTACAAAAAAAAATATTTAATTTTAAAACTTGAAATTCTAGGTACCCCAACCCGGGTCCAGAAACCTTATTTCCCACGTTCCTAATTCAAGCTTTGTTCCATTGATTGGTGAGACGGCACTGACTGGGGGCACGTCAGCAAGGCAAGGACGGATCCAGAGGCAGATCGAGGAGGGTGCACCTCAAAAATAGTGCGCCCCAAATAATTTTAAGTATTCAAAATCCCTTAGTATAATTCTAGCTAGTAATTACAATAGGTCTTCTACTGCCCCTTAAACAATGTCCTGTCTTCAGTGGTTCAGCCAACTGCAAATTGGACTGCAGTAAAGAAATGGGAACAGCAATTCAAAAATGCCTCATCAGTTGCAAAGTTGAATCATGCTTCAGATGAAATATGCGCCCCATTGAGGCACTGAGGGCGGAGCAATTGCTGCATTGCTCCCCGCCGGATCCGCCCCTGCAGCCCACTTGCGTTGGCTACACCAGTTCTCGTAAGATCACTGAAGTTAAGCAGCGTAAGCCCACGTTAGTACCAACATGGGTGGTTGGTAAAGAACGTTGAGTGCTGCAAATTTCCCCTCTCCTGCGTCCTCTACACTTACCACCTCACCTCCCGCAAGCAGCCTCCTAAGGGTTCGTCCTGTTATGGCTGCGTGGCGTACTCCCCAACCCTGAAAATTCATCCAATCCAAGCCGCAGGGATATTGGACAGGTTGCTTTTCGAAATATGCGCTCCATTGAGGCACTGAGGGGATCGCCCGGATCCACCCTTTCTGATAGGTGTCTGGAAGCCGCAGGGATATTGGACAGATTGCTTGTGGGGCATGCTGGTCTACCCCACAGAAGACATTCGATGCATTATCTACCGTGTGAGTAGTGCCGTAACGGGGGTATGAAGCGCCTGTGGCAAGTGTCTAACTTTCGCTTGCCCGTAATCCAATAATGACAAAAAACTTACAACATTTTGCTCCTCAAACCCAGTTGCGCCCGTAGCGGCCGCCTTCTTCGCCACGCCCTCGTTACGACCCTGCGTATGAGTCAAGATAATGCATCGAGTGCCGTTCCTGTTTGAAGCACATGAAAATTTTAGCGTTTTTGATTCGCTTCAGATGTATCAAAGTGACAAAATTGTCTATTTCGACTATGGCACGGAAGGTAACAGTCGCAAATATGGTCAAGTAAGTTTCTAATCGGCAAAATGGCCGTTTGGTTGGTTTCTTCAGTCGCTTACTACCAGGAAGATGTCCTTACAATTCTCTAAGAGACATTATCATTTTCACAGGTGCTGCCACCAGTTTATGACATGTCCAAGATAACATCTCCCACCGCTATATTTTACGGCTACATGGACCTTTACGTGGATCAGAGAGATATAGAAAGGCTAGCAAGTGAAATTACCGGATTAAAGCTCCTCGAAAGGGTGCCCTATGACTCTTGGACGCATGGTGATTTTGTGTTTGCCAAAAATGCAAAAAAATACTCCTACGACAGATTAATCGACGTGATTAACAGCGTTCATTAAAATCATGAAGTTGGATGTCAGTTTTACCGAGACCCGAATTCTTGTTACGTGACAGTCAGTAGGCCTATCTGTGACTTGGGGTAGAGGTGGGGGGGGGACCATAACAACGGTAGCAGGATAACAACTTCAGATACATCATGAAAGGCTGTCACAAGAACTAATTAAAATTACTAGTCTGGGGTTCAAGAAGTGCCTCTTGGGGTATAAGTCGCTCCCACGTCTGCTTAGGTCTTCCCCGAGTGCTCCCAACCACTTGCATTCCTGTAATGGACCTAACGAGCTCCTCTTCCACTCTTCTCGTTACATGTCCATACCACCTCAATCTACTCTCCCTCATCTTTTCTGAGATGTTCCCCACTCCCAAGCTACCCCTAATATACTCATTCCTAATTCTATCAGCTCTGGACACCCCACTCATGTACTGCAGCATTTGCATTTTGGTTACTTGCTTTCTATTTTAAGCGGATGTTCCTCACTGTCCAACAACGTCAGAATCAAAGTATGTTTTTGTTGAATTGTTTTTTTTAAAGCTGTTGACCTCTGAACTTAACCCGAGATTCTGTGACTCATCTGTATAAAAGGAGATTCTGCCAAAGTGGAAAATTGTCCATAATACCAACCAGGATTTTGCCTTAGACAAATTTCACTGCATTTTATCCATCAAGATGATGCCATAGATCCAGTGGCATCGTTAGGGTAAATGCCGCCCGGGACAGTGTCCAAAATTATCTCTCCGCCACTGCATAGATCATTTTCTGTAGGAACATCTGGTCCTTCCCCTTCTAACACAAGAAATGATTGTTTTGTCTGAGTAGTTGTAAAATTAAGTGGTCAATAAAGTGGTCAAATTGGAAGGCTTGTGAGGGAAGCCGTCAGTCTTTCAATCGTATGCATTATGTAAAGCATCTCCTAACCTTTTCCCTCCTATGGCAGGGTCGGGTACCCATCTTGTCCCTCTGAATGGACACAAGGGCGATATATTGGTCATAGTTTTTTCTGCAGCCGGTTGCCGGCCAAAGCTGCACCCCTACGTTTATTTATCGTCGGTCTAGTGTTCGTTGGGGAATGCTACCGATGCCAAGGGGACGAGCTCCTACACCTGGAAATTTTGCCTCATCTACCCGTTGCATAGTAGAGAGGCAGTGACAACATGCACCAACACGAGACGTCGGTTTTACTTCTCATCCGAAAGAAGGCACACTCGCGGCCTCTCTCTCTCTCCCGAAAGAAGCCAACCCACCTCGGTCCAGTATCGAACCTAGAACTACTGGCGCAGTTGCCGTATGCATGTAGTAACACCCGCAAATTTTAAAACATGCAGTATGCATGTTTTAAAATTTGGGTGTTACTACCGGTAGAACACACTGGAGAACAGTTGGATGGTATTTCTAAGTAGCCGGTTGCAGACCTAATGCAGAAATTCATGTTTTGTAAAACGTCGGGCAATCTGCATTCTAGGATTACTGGATTAGTTTCATGGATTGGGGAGTAAGCCAAGCGGCCATAACAGGACGAACTCTTAGGAGGCCGCTCGCGAGAGATGAGGAGGAAGGTGAAGATGATGAAGGAGAGGAGAAATTTGCAGCACCCAACGTACTTTACCATCCACCCTTGTTGGTATTCACGTGGGCTTGTGATGCTTAACTTCAGTGATCTCACGGGAACTGGTGTGTCCAACGCAACTTGGCTGCACTGTCCAACGCAACTTGGCTGCACTCCAACGCAACTTGACTGCACTCCAACGCAACTTAGCTGCACGAACCTAATCCAGAAAACTG
This sequence comes from Trigoniulus corallinus, assembly GCA_013389805.1. Lineage (NCBI taxonomy): Eukaryota > Metazoa > Arthropoda > Diplopoda > Spirobolida > Trigoniulidae > Trigoniulus > Trigoniulus corallinus. The sequence continues at coordinate 4,567,971 of JAAFCE010001963.1, read as the reverse complement.
ATTTCTTTGAAGGCCTTTTCAACATTTTTCGAGAGATGATTGAAGATGGCGAATACCCAGAAGCAGTAATCCGGGTCGGCCCGGTGCATAGTTAACGTGCAGAGTCTGGTGCAACGTTGACTTGCGGGGGGTCCTGGTGCAAAGTTGATTTGTAGAACCCGCAAGACTTTCTGCCATGGAATGCCATATTGCCGCCTATAAGAGGGCTGGCCTTAGAGTGCCGGCCTTACTGTGCCGGCCATACAGTGACGGCCTTAAGAGTGTCAATCTTGAGTGCCGACCTTAGAGTGTAGGCATAAGAGTGCCGGCCACAGAGACCCGCACATGGAGTGCTGAACTAGAGTTGCAGTATTATAATGTAGGCTTAAGAGTTCCGGCCTTGGGATTCCGGGCTTAAGTTGTCACCGAAAGACCCACGATTTTGGAATTTCAACTACGTCCATTCCGCCCTTTGGTTATTGGAATAATAGAAGTTGTTTTACAGCCAGTGACTTGCATTCGGTATTTATCTACTTTCACACTATTTAAGTAGTCTGACCCCATCACCAACATAAAAATGAATCGTTTGTTGTTTTCACTTTTGTTTTTTCTTAGATGTGGCCCACATTGATCCTCACGTAGAGAATTCATAGTAAGTAACATGTTATATAATGAGGTCTTGAAAAGTGAAGTAGGTTCACCTTGATTTGATGTGGAAAAAAGATATTCAGGACACCACACACTTAGAGAAAGGTTTTTTTTTAAGATAAAGGCGATATTTAAAATGGGTCACGGAAACTAAAAAAAATTTAAGGAAAACGAAAATGTTGACACGTTGCCTGATGGTAAGAGCCATAAGCTAGTCTTTCGTACTCAAATACCTTCCGCAGATCTAAGGCAGTGGCTTATTGCGTTGGACACACCAGTTCTGGTCTGATTACTGAAGTTAAGCAACACAACCCCAGCTAGTACTGACATGGGTGGCCACTTGGAAAAACTGGGTACCGCTAATACCCAAAAATCGTCGCATTAGTGTAGTGTCTGTGCAGTCTCTGCATTAGAACTACGCAGTGGACGGGGCTCTAATGACCTTGCAGCTAAACGGCCCTAAAACCCCAACGAAATAAGCAAAAAATATCCAAATTTCTTTTGTCCATTCAGGGATGCCAAGAACGAATCTGCATTCGACTATATGAGTTCAATTAGCCCACATCATCATAATACCCTTATCCCGCCCATGGCATGGTCGGGTCTGCGGGTTCCAGTCCTCCACTCCCACTTATCTCTCACCAGAAACCCGTCTACCCCACACACTACCATATCCTTACGGACAACTTGCTCCCACGTCTGTTTCGGTCTCCTCCTGCCTCGGGTGCTTCCAACCACTTGCCTGTAAGGCTCCCCACATCCCTAATCTAGGATTAGCCCCTATTCTCGATGAACAAGCTCTGACTGGGGAGACCCCAGTGAGTTGATAATAGGTTATTATACTCATCTAGTCATCTCTCCAAATATCGCATGGGTGTCCTCCCATTACCATCGATCGATCATCACTCAACTTCTCATTCATCGGACCCACAGTTCTTGGCGTGGGTGTGCCAAAGCATGCCGCTTCACGGCTCTGCGGCCTGAACTTGAATGCTCTACGTTCCTCTATGAGCTCTACTCAGTGACCTGTGCTGGTGAACGGCCCCAGTTTTCTTACACCAACTTAAACTTTATACACTCCGAAAGATGCTGAACAGTTGCGTTGTGCGCCAAGTTGAGTTGGACAGTGCGGCCAAGTTGCGTTGGACACACCAGTTCCCGTTAGATCACTGAAGTTAAGCAGCGCACACCCACGTCAATACCAACTTGGGTGGTTGATAATGAACGTTGGGTGCTGCAAATTAACCCTCTTCCTCGTCCTTTCACCTACCTCCTCGTCTCCCGCGGGCAGCCTCCTAAGGGGTTGACCTGTTATGGCTGCCTGGCTTACACCCCAACCCATAAACTAATCAATCAATCATATCTGCCTACTATCGTTGTGTCCCTGTCCTGGTTGGATGTACTCAAAGTATGGCCGGCGATAGTGACAAATCTTGTAATCTTGTCTTTATTGCTTTGTTTCACTCTTGTATGTTAAATGAATAAATAAATTTATTTTGAAGAGGCACTATGGTTTCCTTTCTACCCGTCTCGGTAGTTCGGGGGTAGCATGCTCGACTACTGCGCCAGTGGTTTCAGGTTCGGTACTGGATTGAGGTAGGTTGACCTCTTCTGGGCAAGAGAGAAGTTCCGAAGTATGCCTTTCGTCGGATGCGAAGTAAAGCCGGGGCCCAGTGTGGTGTTAACGATGCCACCGCAACACGAAAAAATCGTTTTCTACATGCAACGAGTAGAGCAACAAAATTTCAAGGTGTAGAAGCTCACCTCCTGGTGTCGGTGGAAGAAAAGTGTCACCCCTAGGAATAAAACTAGGTCGACGATAAATAAGCATAGGGGTTGCAGCTTAGGTAGGCAGTCGACTGGGTGAAAATACCGTCCAACAAAACGTGTTCCAGTGGGACCAAAATGGGTACCCGGTCATGTCGTAGGCGGGATAAGGTGCTAATAGTTGACTTTACCATGGGATCCTTTATGTTATTTTGTCCGCAATTTTAAATCACATATGGACAACGTACGAAAATTACCGCTGATGGGTCAATTATTCTAGGTCAATCGCTATTAGATACTGAAGGGTGCTGTTGTCCAAACCTTCAGTTACATTTGCCAAGAAGGCGTTTGTATGACGGCCATACCGTGCCAGAGGTTGATTAGCTCCTTCCTCTTCTAGCCTGCCGACTCACCAAAAATTATAGTTAACTCCGCGGTTGTCCCAATCATTTCGGCTTAATGGACCTCAGACGTTTGTAAAATTTTGAGGCGGATTGAGAATAATTCATTTAGAAAGCTATTTCTTGAGGCGATACTTTGTGTGGTAATGAAGTACGACTGGTTGAAGAAAGAAGTTCTAAATACTTATACATGTTATAATGAATTTAAAATAAAACATACCTGATATTCGTTTAGAATCGTTTATATTAGTTACACACCTACGTCCCGACGATTGACTGTCCTCGGAGTTTACATTCGCATGGAAACTATGAAGATATTTCATACTGTTGTTCTTCTGTTGAACGCCATTACATTATCAACATGCGTTTTCCGGGAGATACTTTTAAATACTATAAAAGAACTGATTGCTGTTGTTAAAAGTGATAAACTTGATGGAGTGCACACTGAAGCATTAATGACAACGGTGAGTTGAAATTAATATTATGCCTGAATCATTAATTAAACAAAGTTGTTTACAACAGTAATAAGGCTAGAAAAAAGGCTTGTTCGAATAGCCGTTCTATCCGTTTCTTATGTACTCAACTCTGGCAAGCATGGCAATCGGAAGCGCTTGTCACGTGATGCTATTTACGAATTCTATTTCCATTGATGGAAAATAAGACTAACAAATTTTCATTTTCTTTATGTGGCACTCTTTTAGCTGGAACTAATTCATTACAACGGATATCTTGGTGAAAAGCATCATATTACAACACACGATGGATACATTCTGGAAATTCATCGTATTCCATTTGGAAAATATAATTCATCTACGTGCCGAAGGCCACCAGTTTTACTTCAACATGGCATCTTAGGATCATCCGCAGGGTGGTTATTAAATAAAGAAGAAAGCATTGGTATGAGCTGCTTTTCGTTAATACTATTTTTTTTGGATCAGTTAACTTATTGCTGTAAATACTATAATACTACTAAGATGAAATATTCTTAGGCTGTAGAAGTTCGTACCTTCCCCGTAAAGTTGGTAAATGACTAAAACCGACTTAAAGTGGCCATGTAATACAATTTAAAGTGCGCATTCTCTCTTCTATATTTTAGCGTTAGAATGGTTAACAAAATATTATTTAAACTGTTTGGTAAAATATAAATTACCAAGTAGATATGCAAAATAACTAGCAAAATGACGTAAGACCAAGAAAGTTGGTGCTTTATACTGTATGTACCAGAATTCCATTAGTCAGCATGGAATTCATTATCATCTTTTGAATGGTTGGTGGGTCCCCAAAGTTAAAAGGTAAAGTTTACAAAACAGTCGTTAGGCCTGCTTTGCTATATGGCTCAGAGTGTTGGGCAGTTAGGAAGAACCATGAAAGGAGAATGCAGGTGGCTGAGATGCGAATGCTGCGTTACATGACAGGGGTGTCCCGAGCTGACAGAGTACGTAATGATTACGTTAGAGGTAGCTTGGGGGTGGGGGACATTGTGGAAAAGATGAGGGAGAGGCGGTTGAGGTGGTATGGGCATGCGATGAGGAGAGGGGAGGAGGAGCTCATTAGGTCCATTATGGGTATGCATGTGATTGGGGGCTCCAGAGGTAGGGGAAGACCAAAACGGACGTGGGAGCAGGTGGTGCAGAGGGACATGGTGACATGCGGGGTGGCGGGGGACTTGGTGGGGGATAGGCGGGAGTGGAGGTTAAGAACCCGCAGACCCGACCCTGCCACTGGCGGGAGGAGGGTTCGATGATGATGATGATGAATGGTTGTAAATGTCGTTGATATTATGTGTAAATGCCGTATTAATAAGAAGAGCTCGTTCATTTTCAGCATATCTTTTAGCAGATGCAGGTTATGATGTTTGGCTTGGAAATCTTAGAGGCAACTTGTATGGAAAGGGACATGTTAAGTTGTCACCGAAGGATCCACGATTCTGGGATTTCAAGTAAAGTTCATTTCAGTATTTTCTTATCAAAAGAAGACTCTTATTTTTCACCAGGGACATGGTTGTCACATTTGTTTGTCCTTTTATTCAGTTACCAAGTTTGGTCACCTCTAGGCTTTACTTAGTAAGAAGACAAAGGAAAATAAATTGTGGCAACATACCCTACCAGATTTTGAAATAACCTAAATACATGATGTCGTCGAGAAAGTTACCCTCCTAGTGTACACTTTAGTACAGCTTTAGTAGATTCATTTTGACTATAGTAATACAATACTTGATTTTCTAGTTTTGATCTGAAAGACACATTCCGGATGTGAGCCATTTCCAAAATTCAAACGTTACTAGTTTTTAATTAACAAGGGTGTCAAACTCATTTCAGCCACAGGTCATAAGCCAAATTCACCAGGGCTGCACCATATGTATTTATGTTGATACTTATTCTGCTTTAAATTTCACAATTTCTTTCAATATCTAAGGAAATTATGATAATAATGTACTCGTAGCTAATCATCATCATTCCCTTATCCCGCCTGTGGCGGGGTCGGGTCTGCGGGTTCTTATCCTCCACTCCAGCCTATCTCCCGCCAAGTCCCAATCCACCCCGCACGTCTCCATGTCGCTCTGCACCACCTGCTCCCACGTCAGTTTTGGTCTTCCCCTACACCTGGTGCCTCTAATCACATGCAGACCCATATAATGGACCTAATAAGCTCTTCCTCCTCTCTCCTCATCACATGCCCATACCACCTCAACCGCTTCTCTCTCATCTTTTCCGCGACGTCTCCCACCCCAAGGCTACCTCTAACGCAGTGGTCTTCAAACTTTGTCGACTCACGGAACCCTTAGAATTATAAGATGGTTTTGGGGGAACCCCATCCCACCTTTAGAAAAGTATATTTTGCCGCTGTTAACAAATCGGTAACTCACATATGAAGCTGCAGATTAATTTTTAAATATAACTAAATGCTTGTTTATATTTTTTTAGTTAATAAACACTAGTCAACTAGTGTGAGTGCCTCATAACTTATTTTCGAATTTGTATTTTGACTCGCGGAACCCCCAGAGATGTACTGCGGAACACAGTTTGAAGACCGCTGCTCTAACGTCATCATTTCGGACTCTGTCGGCTCGTGACACCCCAGTCATGTAGCGCAGCATTCGCATGTCGGCCACTTGCATTCTCCTTTCATGGTCCTTCCTAGCTGCCCAACACTCTGAGCCATACAGCATAGCGGGCCTAACGACCGTTCCGTAAACTTTGCCTTTTAACTTTATTGGGACCCGGCGGTCACACAGGACTCCACTTGCCTGCCTCCACTTCAGTCATCCTGCATTAATCCCATGGGTCACGTCGGAATCTAGCTCCCCATTGCTCTGGAAAAATGATGTGTTTATATTAAAGTACACTAATTTATTTTACAGTTTGGATGACCATGCTCATTCGGACTTACCGGCAGTTATCGACTACATCCTTCAAATAACAGGTTTTGATAAGTTAACGTACGCTGGATATTCGTTAGGTGGGACCATCGGAAATTTCCTTTTAGCCGGCTCTCCGGAATACAATGATAAGGTGAAATTAGCAGTGTTTCTGGCCCCAGCAATCTATGGCCGGTTTGCGAAAAATCCACTCCGAATAATCGGCGTTCACTTCAAAGTTATCAGCGTAGATATAAATTTTTTTTTTATCTCTTCCGATACTAAAGCCCACTTAATTTGTACTCAAACTTTCATTTAAAATCTTCTTAGGAATGGTATGCCGCCTTAGGAACTAAAGAGTTAAACCCTCAACTACTTCTTCCTAAAGAAAGCGTTTCATCAATCTGCACCGATTATCCAGGGGTGATATTATGTCAAGCAGGACTATCAATTAATTCCGGCTATGATCAACAGCAACTAGATTTGGTAGAAGGTTTATTATTATTATAGTATATTGACTCGAATTCACTGGAATAAATATTTTAACGACTCTCTTCAATTTAGGACAGGGCTCATGTTCTCTTTTCGATTCAGCAATTGGACGAAACGTCTTTTGACATCATTCGACACTACGCTGTGGTATGTGACTGACCCTAAAAACAGGCCGAGTCAAATAATTGTCGGTCACTAACCTTTTTTCTTATTTTGGGGTGTGTTTTTGTCAAATTTTAGATGTTTCAGACAGATAAAGCTGTTCATTTCGATTATGGTCCAGACGGTAACCTTCGCAAATATGGACAAGTAAGTTTAAAACATCTTTTATAAAGTCTCTAATTTGTTAAATTCACGTCTCAAATAATAAATTTTTTTGTTTCAAATCAAAAGGTCCTGCCTCCATCTTACAATTTCTCCAAGATCACTTGCCCAACGGCTATATATTACGGCTACATGGATCTTTTCACTGATAGGAAAGATATAGAGAGGTTAGCAAATGAAATTACCGGTATCAAGCTCTTGGAAATGGTGCCCTATGACTCATGGACGCATGGTGATTTCATTTATGCCAAAAATGCCAAAGAATATTTCTACGACAGACTCATCGGTGTCATTAATAGCTTTCATTAAAATAATGAAGCTGGGATAGACGTACTGCGGTTTGGCCCTTCTTCCACTCTGAGATCATCATCATCTCACCCTTCTCCCGCCTGAGGCAGGGTCGGGTCTGCGGGTTCTAATCCTCCACTCCCGCCTATCTCCAACCAAATCCCCTCCCACCCCACACAAGGGTCCCTACATTCCATGTCCCTACTCTAAGCCTGACTTCTTTACCATTTGGGACACTGGCTGGGGGCACCCCAGTCAGATGCCCAGAACCCGCAGCAATAATAGCAGGGCTACCTGTGGGGGGTGCCGTCCTATCCCTCTGAGATGAGAAATAAATAAATTGGTACCGCCAATTTGTGACTCTTTCGGTTGTCAAGAATGCTATCGTGAAAATTGTTACTGGACTCAATAGAGAGTTAGTGGTGAACGTCGACGAAGACGAAACGAACGATACGAGGTCAAATAAGGGAACTGTGCATGCTCACGAAAAGCAGACCAGCAATTGAGCTTGCGCATTCGCCTCATTTGACGTCGACGTTCACCACTAACTCTCTATTATATTACATGTGTGTATGTTGCACTAACGGGTTGGAGAGTAAGCCAAGCAGCCATATAACAGGCTGAACCCTTAGGAGGCTCCTTGCGGGAGATGAGGAGGTAGGTGTAAAGGATATAGGAGAGGGTAAATTTGCAGCACCCAACATTCTTTACCAACCACCCATGTTGATACTAACGTGGCCTTGCAATTACTTAACTTCAATGATCTCACGAGAACTGATGTGTCCAATGCAACTTGGCTGCACTATGCACTTGGTTAAAGAGAACAAGTTGGTAAAGATAGAAATTGCACTGTCTCACCGTTGTAATTATTATTTTCACGGCAACTGCAGGGCCGGCTCGTGAGTTACAGGCGCCCTAGGCAAGTGGGTCCATCGCCGCCGCTGCCCCCATTGAATCTAATACAGTTCAAAATT